>JAECUM010006572.1:0-45981 GCA_016617855.1 Megalonaias nervosa
CCCAAACGTTTCAGGCATTTTAATATGGCAATACTAAAAACTGTAAAACTCTATTTAGCAAAACATATCAAACTTGCTTAAAAATATTCTTTACTCTAATCATCCAAGATCTTTAAGTGGGTTTAACCCATCCAAACGAAAATGGTGTGCATGGGCCAAGTCTGCTTTTAATATGTTGGGCAATGAGAGTTGAAGTTTCTTCCTTTAGGGCACAATTCAGCAGCAGCCATCCTGGCCTGTGTGTAAATCTAACCTGGTACCCCTGCATAATCATATAGGATGCTAACCACTGAGCTACAGTGTCTTTCAGATTACAACAGCCATTTTGCCCCAGTAAAAACTAAAGTCCTTCTGCTACAATTTTTTTTACAAAATAGACTTATAAATATAATTACATTATTAAAATATTATCCAGAGTGTTACTTGTTATATTGTAATTTTATCTTTTTCTTGAGTTCATATGTTGAGTATATTTTCTTTCCTACATTAATACCATTTATATTTTATCATGTGGTAAAAAATATGACATTTTAATGAATGACAAAACTACACAAAATATATAATTTCTTTGTACCAAAAGCTGAACTATATGATCCCAAATGTGTTCTATTTTGTTATTTTCAATTTTTTACAACTTGTTTTATTGAAACACGCATCTTGTATTCTAAAATAAAATGTATGCTTTAAATTTTTTTCTGCAAGGAGAAAAACTCTGCACAGCCCAACACCTGTAATGACATACAACAGACATAAGGATATACAACAAGCATGCTTGTTATCTGGCCTGTGAGGCTAATAATCAGAATATGAACATAACAAAAGGCTCAAGTGGCCTGACATCACTGACCTACAAACATAACTGAAGACCTGACCATTCCACTAAAGCAGGCTTAATTAGTATTGTAAAAACAAAACTATATGTATCTTCAAACCTTTATAACCTTTTAACATATTTTACTGATGTTTAAGAAGAAAGTTTTTCAAACATAAAAGCATCATAAAAATGCATAGAACTCTCTCATAAATGAACTTATTCAAAACCTCTTGATGACAAGCCTATTTAAAAAGTTTTATTGAAACTAAATGACAAATAGAGCCTCTGGTGAGGTAAAAACCTCAGCTAAAAAAATCACCTCATCAATATAGGCAGATCTAGCTTATAATAGAACCTGTCAAATATAAAGATACAAGGTTTATTTACGAGGCTGGACAAAAATCCAATCCAAAATTAATCTCTAGAGTTGTAAAACAAATCAGAATTCAGCTGCAACATGACATCATTCATATGAGTATTTCTAATTCATAATAAAACTAAGCCAGCAATTTAATGAAATTGGCCTTTTTACTGAGTTGGAAAAAAAATCGGGTCAGAAATACTGTCTCTCAAGTTGTAAGAAGCTCATCTACATCTATGTTTCATCATGGAAGCCACCCATAACTAATATATATGTAGCATGTGGTAAAATAGAACAACAATGAAAAAAGAGAATAGTACCAGTAGAAAAAGTGTAGATAAAACAAAAAAGTGAGAAGGAAGAACAGATTTGAAAACTACATTAACATCTTTTCAAATCTTGATCAATCCAGCTACGACAGCAGTGAAGGGACGTAACATAATTCATTTGACACTGCTCCAAATTGTCACTCAAGACCACTTGCAGTTGGTCTAAACTGGGGTTTAAATAGTGAGTTTGGTCAGCTCCTGCTTAAAAGATACCAAACCGGGACTTCAGCAGCTGGGCCTAACCAGAGTTTAGATAATGAACTTTGCTAGCTTCTATTTACAAGATATCAAGTCATGGGCTTCGGTAATCAGCCCTAACAAGCTAACCTAAAAGAAACTAAAACAGTGAGTTTGGCTAGTTCACACCTACAAAATACTAAGTCAGGGGCTTCAGCAGTTGGCCCTAAGTGGAGTTTAGATATCAAGTTTACTCAGTTCAAGCTTAAACAATTGCAAGTCTGGAGCTACAAGAGTTATCCCTAAAGCTTAGATACCAAGTCATGGACTTCAGACCAAGTCATGGACTTCAGAAGTTAGCCCCTTACCAGGGTTTAGAGAGTGACCATACCAGGTCAGGGTCTTCAGCAGCAACTGCCTGGAAAGAATATAAAGGTTACCTACCGGGGGGAAAGAAATGTACTAAAAGTAACATTCAGATATGTAAAATTGTCTGATTTTCTTGGCATGATTAGACTTGGTACATCTTTTTGCGAATGAAGAGGTCTGAGTCAAACAGATGCAAGATCAATGCATTCATATGTGCAGATCACAATCAAAATTATATTCATGAGACATCTTGATGATATAAGCTTATTTCCCAAATGTGATCCAAATCAGATCAGAAATAAAGTCACTAGAATGATAACAGACTTTCATCACATGCAACATTACCTTATTAATATGCACAGAAATTGCATACAACAGTCCAAGATCATGATAATGCACCATTCCCTTGTTTCAGCATACTTGGATAACTTGAGAACCCAATTATAATGCAGATAATACCAAAATAATACATCTCTATTTTGCCGAACATGAATAAAATTGTGATTAAATTTGGTAAATGAAACCTTGATTTAGTTCCGGGAAATTTCACATCAGCACCATGAAATTTGCAACTTTTAATAAAAAAAAACATTGTATGCAATACTTACTGGTGCAAACACTTTAAGAAATAAATATAAATTAAATAAGTCTTGTCAAGCGAAATTCAATGTTTCAGTTTTATCTTTTGAATCAGTTTTAGTGTAATCATCATAAATGTGATATGCTCTTTTGTATTCAAATGTCAGAAGTGTTAGTTAACTGTGAAAGCACTGTCCATGAATCTTTCCAAGAGAATCTAATATTATATCTGCCAAAAGAAGATGTATCACACAAAATACATGATTTTTAACTCCCAAAACCCTGTACACAGTAATGTTTAGAAAAACACAATTTTCAGTAATTTTCAAGAAAAAAAAAGAATTGTAAAATGTAGCATTTATAAACGGTAAACTGTCCTGCTTAGAATTCATGTAAAACAATCCTTGGGGCAGCTGACACAGCAAATTGTTATAAAGGCAATTAAAAGGTAAAGAAGTCAGGATAAACAACCACCATTTCACATATTAATTGGCTTACAATAGCTAGAGTGATGTATTAAGTCATTTGTAGACTGATATGGGTGAGTCCACTATGCTAATTTGCATAGGTAAAGTTCATAAAGCAGAACACAACTGATTTTAAGGTACAGCTAAATCAAAGTGATGCAAGATGAATGTTGAAAAACAGACGTTATTTCACATCATTGCCTTGAATGAAAATGTTTAAGCGATCTCTATTAAAAAATTTAAAATCTCTATTAAAATTTATTGACAAGTCTGCAACATTTTTTTGACACTGTATTTTACTCCATATATAAAACACAAAGTTTGATTATTTCAATTGTTGGAATAGTTTTCAAGTGTGATTTACTTTTGAAGAATGTGCTTCAGGAAGCAATATGCCATCAGCAAAGCCCAGTAAAATTAAATTTCAAATCTCGAGGATGATGGGGTGTTACTTTGCCAAGCACAGGAGCAAATGTGAACATTTAATTCTTTGCATATGCTGCATTCAACATATCAACATAAGTTATTTTGAAGTAAATGATGTCCATCTAAATAGGAACACCACCTTTATGTAGCATATTTGACACAGTGAACTAAACATTCAAATTAGTTCTCATTATTATTATTATTCATTACCTTAATCTTGATAAAATAATAACTATTAATTGACCTCTGCTTTTCAGGATGATTACAGCCATTAAATAGACTGCTTGAAAGACAATAATAAGCACACACCCATGTTTGCACAATTGTGTTGATAAAGCGTTCACACCTGAACTGGACAGAGGCATTTATTACTCCTGTACATGTATTACCTGTAAAGCTTCCTCTTAAACCTGAAAATAGCATGTCCTCCCCATTCCCCCAATGAAATGATCAGTCCCAAATGTGATGTATATTCATTTTTCTACAGAGACAAGCATATCTTGTGGTCAAACTGCATCAGATAAAGTTCTGACAATGCTAACATTATGGTCATCAAGAACAACTCTGTTCTGACCAGGATTCACTCTGAGAATCCAACAGGGAAGTTTGGACAACCATCCATTCTTAGTGTGCATAATGATGAACACATGACACATTACCTTCACACCCCATAATGAACTAGTGAGAGCAGCAAAGACTGCATCAAATTAAATATATATTTTGCCATCCTGTGGGTTGCAAAGACAAACCTGATGCACGTTTTTATTTAATGTCAGTGTGGTTGTGATTATGTTAGTGTTTGTACATGTATATGTGTATGGTGTAATTGTTGTTGTTGTAGGGTTTAACTCCATTTTTCAGCACAAGATAGGCTATACAAGGCAGCCAGTATAAATGGTGGAGGAAGAACCCGGAAAAACCCCAGAAAGAACCACTGTCCCACAAGAAGGTGCTGGCAAGCTTTCTCACATACCCACATTGGCCGAGCCCGAGACTTGAACCCAAGCAGACAGAGGTGAGATGGCAGTGATCTGTAATGGTGAACACTTCAGACCACTCAGCCACTTGGGGCCCCTTGTGTATGGTATTGTTATTTGACAATGCTATGTCTACCAACTATTTCTTTCTTTGTAAGTATATTAAATGCTTTGAAACAAACATTCAAGTCAATTCTTTTATTCAGATTTGAATTTCCAATCATTTTCAATAGGCTTATATGAAAAGATAGCAAATTCTCAATTGGATGACATTGCTTTTTTGGGGTCACATGCACTGACCCCCCACCCCCACCCCCCTTTTGGACCTCAAAACACATTTTTTGAGTCTCAAAGAAAATCCAACACTGGGAATATGGCAGGTATGTACTTTGAAACTATTGTGTTCTGACCTGTGACTTGCAGAAATCTTTGTAGACTTTTACAATCAATTAAAAATAGAATAGGTTTCTATTATCACATTAACTGCATCTTTTGTGTTAAACAAAATCAATGGGTGGAATTAAAACCATTAAAAAAACCTGCATTCCTACACGCATAAGTGCTAATGGTTACAATGTAACTAAGTCAATTCATTTCAACTGACCAATGATGCTTTCAGGCCTATGGTACTGTATACTGTGGGAGATAAGTTTACCAGATCCAGTGCCTGTCATGCTAGGTATCCATTATGAAGCTGTGGTTGGACATGGAATGATTGGATGCTGAATATTTCTGTGTTTAGGGGCAAGGGCTGGATATACCAGGAAAACACATCAAAATACCTAGTTCCGCTGGTAGATGGTTGAGGCTGGGATGAAGTTGAAGACATAGTCTGGGGACAGCTGATTCTGTGCTTATGTCTAGTACCAGACTGTCAACAAAACTGTTAATATATCTAGTGCTGGGGTCTGTATGAAGTTATGGAATGTCCAGAAATGGTTCAATGGGCTACCAAACCATGTCAGAACTGGCCCAGTAGTCTGCACCTTGATGGAATCCTCTGGATGTGGCATTGTAAACTGGGCATACCATGAAAATAAATCACTGTACCCAGTTCCAGTAGTAGATGATGCAGGCTGAGGCTGTGTCATAGATGAAGAGATGGTCCGAGGCTGGCTAGCTTCTGGTGTCAGTTTGGTACCAGCTATTAAGGGAATGATCATTGTAGTTTTATACCGTGATCTATAAGAGGTGATGGAATATCCAGGAATGGTTCCGATGGGCAGCCATACAATGTCAGTACTGACCAGGTGGCAGGTGACATCTGTAGCTAGATGGTATGGCTGAAAGGATCTGTACCGTTTGCAATAACAAGTCGATGGTGGGAATGGTGCTGTGTGAGAAATTTATGATATCTGGCATTGGCAACAATACTGATGGCATCTGCATCCTTAATTATGCGCTTCATAATGCTTTCATTTGCCTAAATTAGTTGTTTGGCAGTGAATGTTGCCTACACATCCCTGATTAGCATATAATTATGTTGCATGTATGGCCTGAATTGCACAAATTATACAGTTCAAGTGACTGTCTTCAGCCAGCTTGAATTACCTGCAACCCATGCACTTAATCCTACCCATTGTGCTGATACCTGTAAATAGAGACAACAGAACAGTGTGAGAGATGGCTTTGTAAGGCAGTGGATGTACTCCCAATGTATAATGATTGTGAGGGTTGACTTTGTGTGATAGTGGATGTACTCCCACCTTATGATAGTACCATGTCTGAAGCAGGAACAAGGGTTATGCAGGATGTGGTGTCTTGCCTAAGAACCAAGCTAGGATGTATCCCACTACATGTGACTTGCACAAACTTCAATAAAAAATTATAAACATAAAACATTGTTACTGCAGAGGAGTGATACCTTTATCAAAATAGTGGTAAAAGAACCATCTCTGCCATGTTGCATTGTTTAAATGTACGACTATTACATCTATTTGGTCTTCTCCCATTGAATTGATTGTATACATCTAAACAAAAAAGTTCAAAACTTTAACTTACCAGATTTATACACAAGAAATAGAATATTTTTCTAGAATCAGAATCTTCCAGAATCTGTTTCAGTCCATTCTTGAGAACTGTTGCGATTGAGTGTGATGTACGATGAAGTGCCTCTCCAGTAAAGCTGTACAGAGGCATTCCAGCTGAGGAGAAGCCGATAAAACTGCCTTTAGTATTCCTGCCTGGTCCAACCAGGATACCCGTAGCTGTAGCAGAAAGAGACTTCCATAAATTAGGGTGACACAGTCTTGCATTTCACAATTTGAGATCTTAATCAGGTGAAAACTCTACCATGTAGCTATACAGTCATAACCCTTCCATTAGTTTTATCAATGACAAACCAGATGAACCAATAAATATAAAATTAACAATAGTAAAAACACTAATATAGATCTGAGCAGACAAGAAATGCACCATGCTCGTTCCTATTCAAAGACCCTTGTAAACTTTGCTTGCTTGAAAATAGCCAAACATAACTGTCTACAGATCTGTCAACCCTAACAAGACCTTCCTAGTAGAGCAGCTGATCTTCCATAAGTTAGTCCATTTTTTAGTAAGTGCAATTCCAGTAAAACATACTTGGGATCCAGGGAAGGCACTTTTAATGCACCCATAGATGCAGTTAAAATTTCGTATCATTTTCATATGTACTCTTTGAGCAATCAGGGTGCCCTTGCTTAAATTTTCAAAAAAGTGCCATCCCTGGGTACCATGAGTGTTTAAATAGAACAGTCCTAAAGGGTAAGGAAATATCATTTACTGCTATTGTTGACTTGGAAAACATGCATTAAAAGTTCAAAAGTTTGATCAGATGCAGTGATGGCAAACATTATGTACATCAAAAGTCTGTAAAGTACATTTACACCATACTTACCTCCAGTACAGTTTCAGAAACTGCTGTTTTAAACCCATGGAGCTTAATCACTTCATTCTAGATCAATCAACTTTACATAATCTTTGGGTTTTGCTAACATTTCATGTGTTGATGTGCACTGTTTTCATTTGCTGGATGACATTTCAAGAAAAAGCTATAAACTATGATCATGCAAGTGTTTTGCACAAAAAATATGGGCAGTTTAAAGCATCCAAAGCACTCTTTTAATGTTAGCCTGGTTTCCTGACCAACTCAACTGAATGTAATATGAAACCCAGATCTGGATCAAACTCAGAAAAACCAACTATCTGGATTTGACAGCAATAATCACATCATAATTTTTGCTATCATTCCTTAAGTCCATAATTTAAAGGACATTTCCAAAAGACCTATGGTCAAATCGTAATGGTTGGCAGATCTATATCCTAGCACCAATTAAAAAGTAGAGCCATGATATTATATTAGCATTAAATTTCCCAAATAACCGTCATGGATTTAAATGATGGAAATTTTTATATTCAACAAACTGGAAACCTTGTAATATTCACTGATAGTTTTAAATGGAGGTTTCAGTGTCAAAACGGGGGTTTTATAAGCAACAAGCAAAACCTAACATTCAACCAACCATAAAGTGTGTTACATTCACAAATGTGTCAGAATTAGCCATCTTGTATTTTAGGATTTTAGTGCACTATCTGTGATTCAGCCATCACAAACTGATCTTTTACGAGCAATGCATCAGTGCAGCCTGTAAAATAAACATCTGGAACAGTGAAATCGCTCATAATGACTCAAAATCCTCAAATGCAAGATTGTTTTGCATTTAACACTAATAATTTGCATTTAACACTAATAAATATGTTAAAACAAAGGGGTGTGTGTGTGTGTGTGTGTGTGTGTGTGTGTGTGTTTCAATGGCCATACACAGAATGCATCTGCAAAACTTGATTACAATCAAACTTCTATCATTCTGCTCTCCTATGATGTAAGAACATGTCAGAAATTGAGAGCTATACTCTTTGATAGTGATGGGTACTAATTTCTTCTCAAACAAGAAAAAAGAAGAACCTAGCCATCAAAGGAATCAAAGCTAGAAGAGGTGTGGACTTACACCAGCCTACTAAACTGGCCACTTTCCCTCATATGCCTTCAAAGTGACGGGCCATCTAGATGTTGAGATCCTCTCCATGATTTAAGTGCTGAACACTTTTTCATGCAATGCTGCCCTGACAAGAGCCAAGCATGAAGGAACTTGTCCAGAGATGGATGGAACACTGGTGAGCTCAGATGCTTGGGGGTAACCACACTCTTCCTGGGAATATCTATCATGATTTGTCCCATCAGAGAGGATTAATTAGAACTACTCTTTAAGTCTTGCCTTCACCTTCTGATCTAGCTTTGAAATCTGGACCAATGAAAGGATGGCATAAGCCCATATCTTCATCAGATAATCAACAAAGTACTGATGGCCCAGGTCTAGTCTGGGAACAGAGACAGGAAGGTAGGCAGTTTGCAGTTCCACCTTGTTGGAAAGAGGTCTATCACTGGGTGATCCCACAGGATGCAAACTTAATGAAAGACATTTGTGGAGAGACTGCTTCACATGTAGCAGTTGGCCTTTCTTGATAACAAATCAGCCAGGATGTTGAGCATGCCCAATATATGCTAGACCGACAATGACATATGGTGTTTGGTGCACCAGTGCAAAAACTCCCTTATCATAAAATAACAGAGTTATGAGGATTTGGTTCTCCCCATCTGTGGAGATATTTCACAATCACAGAGTTGTCCAGCATTATCTGGAACACCAGATCTTTCCAAGCACAGAAAGCACAGAGAACAGCCTTCATCCCCCAAGAGACTGACATGAACAGCCTTCATTTGCATCCACTAGTTGCCAACTGTTATGATGCAGGACAATAGGTGGGTCACTCAACTTGACAAAAACTGGAATCTGTGTAGATCATAACATCTTGTTGGTGAGTTTTCAGAGGAATTCCTGCCACTAAACACTCCATATCTTGCCACCAGTGTACAAACTGGTGGATTTTGATCAAGATCAGTATCTGATGGTCTAAATGATCAGATATAGGGCAACATTGGGACAGGAGTGCCCCTCTGCAAGGGCGCATTTAGAGGCAGCCAGGATAGAACAAGTCTGCCACTTCACTGAGACGGTCAAGGCATTGAAGAAACTCCTTCGCCAATACAAAGTCTTGACAGAGGTAGACTCTGAAATGAGTCAGGAACTTAATGCCAAGATGGATCAAATGCTGAAAAGGGACAATATCCAACTTGTCCCAGTGCACTATAAAACCTAAATTACAAAGAAGGGAAAGGAGGTGGTTCATGTCCTAAACTAGAACTGAGCTTATCAAATGTTGAACACTGTACAGCTAAGTGGCCACTCCTGTGGTGGAAGATGTCCTGAAGATGGTGACTAAGTGGTCCAATGTTTTGGTGAAAGTTAAAGGACTGAGACTCAAACTGAATGGAAAGGTGTCGAATACATACACCACCCAATGGATAACCAAAGTGAAGAAACTTGTGAGAAACCGGGTGTCTGGGAATAGGAAAATAAGCTCTGGTCAAATAAAGGCTGATCACGTACTCATTTCACCTCTCTGACAGACATAACAACTTTGCTATCTCCATTTTAAACTTTGACAAGGTAATAAACTGATTGAAACAGCTCAGGTCTATAACTGAATGTAGTTTCCAGAAAGTGCTGGAGTTAAAACCAGGAGAATCTGGCTGTGGAACTACCTCCACTTAATGCTTGGAGAGAAAAAGAACTATCTCCGTTAAAGCATCCACCATCGAAAGATCATTCAGAGCATCCATCATGGAAGAGGATGATGAAAAGGGTTGAGGCTGGTCAAATGAGATCACAGCCACTCTAGAACAACTTGGACCAACCATTAGTTATAATGGAAGAAGCTGATCCAAGTCTGTTGAAACAGGAGTTTGGCACCATACAGAGGGCACCTGTGGACAAGAGATGGGGCAGGGTTCGAGGGAGGACACACTAGGTTTTTTTCCACTTCTACTGGCCTGTCTACAAAACTGGGTCCTTTGACCAACTGATATTCAACTGGCTGTGAAAGGACTATTGGTGCTACTTCGCCCCCATCCCTATTTTTGATACTGCATTAGACAAGTTTGAAATGAGGGAAGGGCATAAAAGAGAGTGATTCCTACTTTCCCACCCAAAAACAGAAGGGGTTAGACAAAAGGCAATGAGTGTAGTGTTGCCATATGATGTTGCTTAAGTGAAGAAGAGCATATGTGAAAATCTCTTTTCACTAATCCAAAATTGCATGAAGCCATAAGGACATCAGCCAAAATATCACTTGCAACCCAATTAACAACCATGGCTACGTGGCCCATGCATTCCCATGCATGATTGCTACATGCTTTTTACATCAGCTGGAAAATGGCCAAGGATGCCAAATCCAGCAGTGAGAAAGTTGCCACAATGTTCCTCATTAGCTTTGCTGTGGCATTAAATATTTGTCTGTTGATGTAGTAAAACAGAGAAGCAGATATATTTAAGGCAGCAAACTGCAGTTGTTTCCTTCTTCAACAGTGGGGTATTCTTCGGCCGGTACACCTTCCATGTTTGGTTAAAGCATTCTGCATGGAAATGATGATGCTGTTATCATCTTCATGAGTGGTGTGGCTAATTACATAGGCCAAAGAAGCCAGGCTCTCAGTATTTGAAACAGAATGTTGCCCAGATGGCAAATGTCAAGTCAGGGTGGACAGATGGTCTGGGATGGCTGGCTGGCATGGTCTAGGTAACTGCATACAGTGTGGATGGCCAGCAATGATATCAGACTGTAACCCATGCAGGTACATAGCCTCTGCATGGCCAATAGAGGGGACTTGTGCTCAGGAGGCTGCCAAAATGGAAGAGTTAACTTCCAGCATATTCTCAAACTCCTCAGTAGACAGACAAATGAAAGTCTTGAAGCAAACTCTCAGGAAGCTAGCATTTCAAGCTTGTATTTTAGGCCATGCATTTGTGATTTCAACAATGAGTGGAACCAGTTATAGTTCGTTCTGCATAGCATCACAAATAATATCCAAGTCTTGTTTCTCAATGAATTTTGACATCAACATCTCAAAATGTAGCTAAAATTACAGAATTAATTTCATACACAAATGATTTAAACATAATTCATACTGACATACAGCACAACACCATTTGATACATGCTGAAAAAGACTGGTCTGTGCACATGTACCATATTTACTGTATGTTTTTGTACAGCAAAATATAATTACTCCCTTGGTTGTCTGAAAACATATTAAATGCCTTAATTTGGTTTCCAAAAACAAACAGGGGAAGACACATTTGTCCCCCTCTCCCCACCAGCCATAACAACTTTACTGATAGCTCATCAACCGCTCTGGTGGCCTAGTGGTTAGAGCGTCCGCCTCGGATGCGGGAGGTCGCGGGTTTGAACCCCGGCCAAGTCATACCAAAGACTTACAAAAATGGTACTAACAGCTGCCTCGCTTGGTGCTCAGCATTAAGAGGTTAGTGTTAGGACTGGTCAGCCTGGTGTCAGGATAATGTGACTGGGTGGGACATCATGCCACATGTCTGCAGCATGATGCCCCAGTGTTAGACATCACTATAAACTGTCACACTGCAGACATCGTAGCGATATGATTGAAAAAATTGTTAAAGCTACGTTAAAAATCTAAATCACACACACACACTGATAGCTCATATGATGATGTGCTGCCATGAATTGAACATTAAATAATAAGGAAAGTTTAAAATTAACCTGATACAATTGTATATTGAAAAGTTACATCTGTGCAGTACAATCCATAATGATTTAAGTACCGTACATATACATAAAAAATCCTTGAATTTGAGTATAGGTCACATGCTAGTAAATTCATGTGTATCTGTTAGAAACCAGAAATAACACATAAATAAATTGGTAGTCCTCGTTTGATCTATATTCCATAGTCAACAACATGTTACTGAACAATGCACAATGATATTCATTGTTGCCAATAGTACATGGATGTATAGTTGTCATTTACATGATACATGTACATGTACTTAAATTAGCCTAGATTTTAGTCCAAGTGAGAAAACTATCTAGTCTAGCTGAGGCTACCAAGGGGATGGGGCTATTCACAGGGAAATAAATTAACTTGATGGCCAGATATCTAGTTTCAAAGAATTGTTAATTTGCCTTTTATGTCGCTGTTGGTAGCCTTCGTAAGCATAAAGTTACTTTCTTCCTGCAAAATGGAAACTTTCATGGCAAAATAAACATGTTCCAATCACTTTGGAAAATGCAATGATGGATCACATTCCACTGCTTTTATTCAAGTTTGTTTCTGACATCCTTTGACGAAAGGTACATTGTTTTTATGGAAGACTGTAGCTGGTTTCCTTTGATGAAGAGGTGCATGTGTTATTGAAGCTGCTACCAAAAGGCCAACTTTGGATGACCAAAGAAATGCTCATTTGTTATTGTGGCGGCAACATCAAATAACTACGGAACAAAGTATAGTTTGGAACTGGCAGCTTGCTGACAATTAGAAAACAATAGGATTTGTTCAATCTGGGACATAGGACTTTTCTGTCGGTATGTATGTTTATTGTTTATTTTTTTATCTTGACGTCAACATAAACATGACAGATTTAGTAGTTTATATTCTTAAATATAGGTGATCTACTTGTTGTGGCTCTTTCCTGTTTTATTTCTCTTTCTTAATCTAACCATGAGTAGCCCCAAAAAAGAGCAGAACTTGCATATTCAAAACAATCAGCTTGTTATAGATTGTTCTGATGCAAGTTGGAGATTTCAAAGTGCCTAGGTGATAATTATTAAAAATATAACATGTGGGATTTCTTTGACACATTGTTTTGGAAAAAGTAGGCAGCTACCTGGCTTCATGAAAAGCTCACTTGATGTATGGAAATTTAGCTCTTCAATCACTATTTATTATCTGCAAAGAGCTTTATTACCTGTAGAACAGTATCTATGCCTAATCCATGGTATATAATGTTCCAGGGATAATGGGTTGCACAATGTCAATGAATTAACTAATCCATACTGACTGTCTGATGCATTGTTTCATGACAAAAAACAAGGTTCATGGTTTCTAAACAATGCCACACCTGCTTGAAGTGGTTTCATGTATAACAGTGTCTACAGTGACAGCCAATAATGTTTTCATTAACTGAATGAAACTAGTAAAAAAAATAAACAATCATAAAAAATATTGTCCAATATGGTATGTTTTAATAACCAACCACTCATGGAAAAATTACATATTAAAGTATACTACTATCAAAAGTTATTTAAATTTGTATATAAGATAGCTATCATAGTGAAATGTAATATTATTAGTACTAATAATAATTTTCGTGGATCTTTTGATTGTGTCCGAAAACATAAATTCTAGAAAAAAATTATAGTCGAGCAATGTCTGAAAGTTACAAGGCATTTCAATATTATTTTTCCCCAAAAATTATGGTGCCTGAAAACAGTGTTTGAATATATACAATGAATATGGTATCTGCCATGTTAGTCCTAAGTTCTGGAAGAGTCCATTTTTGATGCCGCAAAGAAATCAAAGGGAGGAAACTTCATTTTGGCTGCATACAGCTGAATAAGAAAGCTGACCACTACTTAATAAACAATCAACTCTTCCACAGGTCATGGCAGCATAGAAAAATCTGATATAAACACACCACCCAATTTTAGCATGTAGTTAATGAGATGTGTTACACTCTATGTTGATTCCAATGGTGTTGAAATATTTCATGCACAAAATGAATTAGTTACTTTTAGCTACATTTAATGATGTTAACCTGAAAATTCACCAAGCTACACATATGAATATTATTCATGATGTTGTGTGGAATGAACTTTAGGTGTAGCAATATCTGAGGAGTCAGTAACGATTGACATGGTATCTTCATTATAGGTTGGGGTCCCATCAAGAGATCCCTATGACACTTGCCATGGATTCCAATGATGAGGCAATCTCAGCATGTCTTTGTCCAAATACTTGGACCACGACCATTTCTGCCTTGAGTTGCTTCTGCAAAATGCCTGATTACCATATATACTCGTTTATAAGATAAGTCCAACTGCAAACTGCACAGACCCAGATCTGCTGTCATATAATACACTGTCAGATCTAGGTCTCTGCAGTTTGTTAGGAATAATCATTAAAACAAACAACACAGACCCTGATATACAGGTGCATTATGCTACGGCAGATCTGGCTCTTTCTTGCTTGCACTTTGATTCAAATTATAATCAAGTATATGTGGTAAATGCACTAAGATCATGTATAGCAGACACTTCATGGATTTGATGAAGTTAAACGGACAGATTGGGTTATAGCATAATATATGCAGCCAAAGAGATAGTGTATAAAAAATAAAAGTTTTCAGTTTTATTGATCAGTAATGCACAACTGAGTAAACTATGACATCAACTTACCCAAAATAAACATGCCTAAACTGAGCAAGACTCCCCATGACAAGACGTGATCTTCTGTTATGACCTCCTTCAGTTTATGCATTGAGGTGATCATTGTCATCAATGGATGGTTCCATGTAACACTCAGAAACAAGGCACTGGCGAACATGGCATAGGTACCATACATGGCTACCCTTGGTGGTTGCAGGTGGTTCATAGTAACTGCCCCAAGGTAATAGTCAATAGTGAATACAAACAGCACTACAAGGGTCATAGGCAACAAAAGGAAGAACCATGAGGAGATCTCCACCTGAAAAATAATAATAATAATAATAATAATAATAATAATAATAATAATATTATTATTATTATTATTATTATTATTATTATTATTATTTAACAATTATTAATCTTATGATTAAGATTATTATTAATGAAAAAGTGTGGTGCCCGTCTATTACAGTCCTTCCATATTCACAAATATTCATAAAATTATAATTTTGCAACAGTATCATTGATCTTTAAACTAAAATAATAAAAATGTTGTGACCTTCACCCTATGCTTTGTCTCTAGCTTCACTATTACTGTTGCTGATTTTAACAAATGACAATAGCAACTGTTTCAATTTCTGTTTACATTTCCTCTTCATTTTTATCATAACAGATATTTATGCTTCTCTCCAATCTTGCACATATTTCATCTGGGATATAATTCTGAGTAGTCAAAAGTTTACAAACTTACATAGCTAGGCTAAATGTGATGCTGATTTCCTTAATCCACTATGATTTTTCTTTCCAGTTTTAATCCCCCCTCATCATAATATTGTTTTAGTAATACAACTTTTGTATGCAAAATCCATATTTTCAATTGGTGAATCATGTACTGAAACAAGTTCCTATTTTGCAAAGTTTATTTGCTCCTCTTCCTTCATTTCTTCTTCATTCAGTCCTCTGTTGTACCTTCATATAAACTGCCTGTCATTTTGCATCTTTTGTGTTCAGTGTTTCTTTTGTCTATGTAAACATTTATTGTCCCCTAATGAAGAGTTTGCTTAGCCCCAAACATTGAAAAACTATTAATTTCCATGCCACTCTAGCAATTTACTTTCCTGTACCTGACTGCCCATTGTAGCATAAATAATGATGGCCCATGGAAAGAGAAGCAGTGACTGGACAAGAGTGGACAATGCATGAAGTCTCTTGGCTCCTCCCACATCCACAGACAGTTTTTTGGCAGCATTGTTGTACCCCACTGTCAGACACAGGGTCAGGAATACAAGTACAACACCCCCCTGTTCATAAAAAAGTAATATATTAAAGTTTGTTTTAAAAAAAAAAACTATACCAAACAATTATTTGTTGAATCCAAATGAAACTAGAGGAACAGTGAGCAGTTGCAGTTATCCTAAGATGGAGATGAATCTACAGTCCTAAAAATGCACAACTGTTTTGAAAATAGTGCAAGTATATAAATATGTCAACATGCATATCTCCTGATGATGAACATAATATGAACAAAGTTTCACAGCAATCAACTGAAAACTGCAAGAGTAGTTGCATTCACAAACTTATATATTGCATCCAGCTGTATGTCAACAAATGAAATAACTATTACAAGAAGAGTCTGAAGTGGGCCTAATATCACTCACCTAGCTTACATAAGTTAACAGTTAACACATTCACTATGCAGGTTTATGAAGCATTTTAAGTACACATTCTACATAAGCAATTTCCCAAAACTTACTATCATGTTTTTACCTATCTGATTATATCTTGGAAAAATTCTTTCTGAAGATAAAAACATAATATATAGTCTCATGCTCATAATCAAACTCATCAAGATCATAATAATAATAAACCCAATGATTCAAAAATATAGCTTTAAGAGTGGTGATATTGTCAGCAAATCATATGCAAGATCACCTCATTAATATGCATAGATCCTACTTATTTTCAAAACTGCCCAAGATCTTAATGATATAAGCCCATATTCCAATTCACATCAAAACCTGATCAGAATTGTGGTTTGCAGAGCTGCAATTACGTCAGCCAATCATTTAAAAGATCATCTAAAAAATACGATGGATCTTGCTCATTACGGACACTTTGATCAAAATTGGACCACAAAGTGGTAACAATTTCAGCAAATCAGATCAAAGATAACATCATTATGTAAGTGGACCTCACTCATTATCAAACCCATCCAAGATCTTAATGATATAAGCCCACTTTTCAAGTTTTATCAAAATAGGATTAGAAACAAGGTTTCCAACATGGCAACATGCTTAGCCAATCGGATGTAAGATCCAGTCACTAATAAGCATGCATCTTGCTCATTATTAAACTTGTACAAGATCTTGATGATATAAGCATATATTCCAAGCTCAGTAAAAATTGGATAAGAAATACAGCCTCATTATTAAACTGATCTGAGAGCCTTATGATAGAAGCATACATTCCAAGTCTGATCAAACTTGGCTCAAAAATCTTTCCTATGAAGTGGTGACAAAGGCACCCATTCAGATGCAAAATCACCTTATTAATATGCATGGATCTCACTCAGTATTGAAACCATCCAAGATCTTGATAATATAAACCCATGCTTAATGTTCGATCAAAATCAGATCAAAACTATGGTTTCCAGAGGTATAATAAGATCAAAAATCACATGCAAAATCCCCTAATCTGTATGCATGGATCTCACTCATTATCAAACACAACCAAGATCTTAATGCTATAAGGGTATATTACAAGTGTCATCAAAATAGGATCAGACATGTGGCCTCCACATCTGTAACAAGATCTACCAATCATATGCCTGATCAGCTCAGTAGTATACACGGATGCTCTTCATTATCAAACTTGTTCGAGACCTTAATGACATAAACCCATATTATAAGTTCAATTAAAATCAGATCAGAAATAACAGACTTCTCATGCACAATTCATGATAGATGATGCACAGCCATAACATAAGCTCACAATAACATTCACATTCTTCTTTCAGTCACTGTGACCTTGACCTTTGACCATGAAGTCGATAGGGTTCTTCTTTAGCCCAAGTGCAAACCATCCATAAAGTCTGGTGATTGGAAATGGTGAAGAACTGGAGTTATTGTGCACAAGCAAAAGTGGTAACAGATGGAAGGACATCATAACATTTTTGTTCTACATTGTGGCAGGAGTAAAAAAAACAAATCAGTAAGAAATTTGGCCACTGTAATATCACCACATGATTCATGATGAAATTGCAAGAGTAGTAAAATATCAATACTGTCAAAACTATGTAATAAAGTAACAATAGGTTTTAGAATATTAAAAAGACAGCAATTTTATTCTGATAGAAACTTTTTGTTATGCTTCATTGTTAGTGATATTATTTTTTATAGTTCTACTTCATCAAAAATACCTTATAGTAATTTAGTATAAAGCAAGTTGATGTCTATTAGTAATACATCTATTTATATCCTATAATCCTAGCTCAACAATCCCAGACAAGGAAAACCCCATTCCTCCCCACCCCTTGTAACACTGGACGGGATACACAAAGTGAAGCTATTATCTGTTTGCCTATTTGTTCATCTGCAGGTCTTTGCTTCTTACCTTGTGATCTGACGTTCCAATAAAATTTATGATATGGTAGAATATGTAGGATATAAAATTGTAGTGCTTGTGGTCAGCTGAACAGTGTCAAGGTTCAACAATCACATGATTAAAATACTGAGAACACAGATAACTTGAAGGGTGACTGATAATGTACTGAACAGAACACTGACATTCCAGGTCCCATTTTTAAAGATTATAAGCAAATAAAATATTTATCTGCATAATGTTAATTACAAACATTTTAAAGTTGCGTTATTCATCTTTCAATCTTCTCATAAAATTTTGTTAGATTAAACATTGCCTTTGGTCAATTTTTTACTGAAATGATCGTTTTGTCTGAATCAACGCCACAAGGTTCAAGTGAGGATAATCACAATAGAGTTAAATGAAATTCCTTGAGGGTTCAAGTCTGACACCACAAGGTTCAAGTGAGGATAATCACAATAGGGTTTAATGAAATTCCTTGAGGGTTCAAGTCTGACACCACAAGGTTCAAGTGAGGATTATCACAATAGGGTTTAATGAAATTCCTTGAGGGTTCAAGTGTGAGTTAGATCCCTTGACAAAAATGCCCTGAATAAATAATTAGTTACTTTAAGGCGGTCAGATTGCTCTCTTTCTTAGATTTCATTTACTGGATATGAAGCAGTAATTATCTACTTCTCATGCAAAAGCAGCTATGCTAAATTTTGGAATTATGTATTGGCAGAACAGGCAAAACAATGCATTCTACAAAACATCCTTTTCAAACATTTATCAATTACAAACAACAAACAAGTGAAAAATCTTTAAATGGATTGGTTTTGTAAATGTGAAACACTGTAACAACTGTTTCATGAAATTTCACTTGTGTCCTCAAACACATGGGTTTGGAGGGATAGAAATCCTATCAAAGCCAAAGTGTAGATATACAGTGACAGTAAATGAACAATGATCAATCATCAGTTTACCCTTTTTTATGCCAAAGTTTACTTTGCATATTACACTGTATGATTACTTGCATATTAAACTGTATGATTACTTGCATATTAAACTGTATGATTGCTTTGCATATTACACTGTATGATTACTTGCATATTACACTGTATGATTACCTGCATATTACACTGTATGATTACTTGCATATTAAACTGTATGATTGCTTTGCATATTACACTCTGAGTACTCTGCATATTATACTGTACAATTAATTTGCATATTACAGTGTATGATTACATATTACAATGTATGATTACTTTGCACATTAAACTGTACAATTACTTTGCATATTACACTATATGATTACTATACAAATCATTTGAAGTTTATTGTCTAGATAGATATATAGTGGTTTCACTGCGGATGTTTTAAGTAAAAGTCCATTCAGCATCAATTACCTTTATTGATGATATTTTAAGTAAAGTCCATTCAGCATCAACTGGCTTCAATGAGGATGTTTTAAATAAAATCTAGTGGTTAAATTTGGTTCAAACATTGGGCAGGCTCAAACAAAAGAATGATTCCATTGTTTTCCAACTTAGCATGTTCTTACTTTGATGGGCTATGAACATATCAAATGCTGACACTGCCTGTTAAATGCACTGAGCTAGGGGCAGCTGGTCATGTGTTTTTTACACATGTGAAATGATGGCATTATCCAAACTGACAGGGATCTAAGCTGATTTTTACTACTCTTAAGCCACTGTGTTAATGCCATGGTCGTAACTGAATATGCAACTTTATGGAGAGTATTTACAGGATGAGATTATACATATGTTCTTTAATAAATGATCAGTCACCTTTGATGTTGAATGTAAGTAATTTATCTTGACAAGTATTTGATTTGTGCTCATACAAGTGAAACTACCATTTTATCCACAGAAGTGATCAATGCTTTTACTCCTCATAGTTCTGTTGATTTTTTTGTATTCTTTATTTATGCTTTTAGGTTAATCCATGAAAATAAATATCTAAAAAATACATAAATTTTGGCAGACAAAACCACAGACTTAAGTACCTGTGAAACTGGTTTTCTTTTCAAAACCACAAAAATTGAGACCCATAAAAATGATACAACAGTGATGGATGAGAAAGATTTATGTACAACTGTTATTCTTAAAAAAATGTATAACAAAATTCTCTTCATGATACATGGTTCTCTTTTAGCAAGTCTTTAGTTAAACACTGTTGTCATCGCATGCATGTCTGTCTAAAGCAGATGTATCAATATTAGCAAAGATGTTCTTAGCCATATGTATATTAAGAAAATTATTCAGAAACTAAGTGTCCTTTATATGGCAATTCTTGTAAGATTTTGACATGCAAGTCAGTGCTAAAGAGAATCATAAGCAAAACTGTTCAATGAAAATGAAAATAGATATCAGAGGTATTAACCATACATAATGGAAATATACACATCATTTAAATAATGCTGCAAAACAAAAGCAAGTTTTATTGGTACTACTGTTGACTGTCACACTAATAAGCCATTTCCCTAGCCAGCTTATGACACAAGCGTAAGCATACTTATTGGGATTTTTTTACAACAATAAACTCGGATGCATTTTGGCAGCAATTAAATAGCTACATCTATTAATTTAGTGAATGAAAGTGCATCACATCTTTGAAGTGCCCATAAAATGTCTAAAAAATTCAGATTCTCAATTATAGCGTCTAGCATTCACATCTACTGTGAAGTGTCTTGGTTAATAGGTAATGGAAAAAAGAGTGAAAAAAAAACTTGAACCAAAATGTGTCCCCAATATAATTTTTGACCCTATGGCCACATTTAAGGGAAAGAACGCAGGGGTGGAAGACTACTGTGGGAAGAAATATGATACATTTAAAATACAAAGTAAATAAAGTTACAGATAAGGAAGTGATTAAAAATAAATTTCAACCAAAAAGGATTCCCAATGTAATTTTGTCCTTACGCTAATCCTACAATGAAAGACTTTCATCCTGATATGTATCATACACTTCAGGGTCAATGTCTTGCACTGCAGGACTATACGCTCTCAGGGTCATATTCAATAGGTGGTTCTGACAGAAGGAGTGTAGGTTATAATATTATACATATATTTCAATATAAAGTGAACTGAGTAAGAGGTTATGGAAACATAAATGATGAAAAAAGAAAATCGTAGTATTGACAGAAGTGTCTCTCACAATTTATATTCCAAACATAATCTGAACTGGAAAAGGGGTTATCGAAATATGTGTTGAAAAAAATCATAATAGTGCTTGATGCATGGCCCTGCCCAGACGCAGAACCCATAATTTGCAACCCCATGACCTTATTGATGGAAAAGAGTGGCAGTGCAATAAGGGGAGTATGTGATATTATTTTCCAAAAGTAACAAGCGAACTGAGTATGAGCTTATAAAAATATAAGTGATAGGAAAAATATATAACCAAAATAGTTGGCACTGAGAGAAGAAGAGTATGAGGTTTTATTACATTCCAGATATGACGTGAACTTTGGAAGGGGTTACTATGCAAAATGTACTGGAAGAAATTTTAACCAAGCTGTTTTCAGACTCACTCAACAATGGATAAAAAATTTTATACAACAATTAAGCATTAGTTACAATAAATTTCTTTTTTAAATTTCAGCCTACACGTCTGAAAAACCTGCCTAGAATCCTATTTTGTGGGTTCCATATTTCTTGAGAAAATAGCAACATTTACAGCACCAAACTATCTTTGTGGATACAGTGAAACCTAGCCATATCATATCTGTTTTTCTTTTTCATTCTTTTTTTCTTCATATAAACTTTAAATCTGATGTTTGTGTTTCTTCATAAGAATGCTTTGATCACTCCTACTTTATCTAAGTTCTATAAGGGAAGGATACAGTCATGGTCTGCCAAGGAATCAAGTTTCTCATCATGGTCAAAGAGAAGCAGGGTTACTATGGCTACGATGAAAAACATTGCAGCTCGCATCTGAAAAATTAGAATGTAATAGTGGATTTCAAATTTGTCTTTAATCAAAAAATGAATCAAATAATTTCACTTTAGATCAATTTCCTATTAATAATATATATGTCATTTGATAATACATTTTATTGTACTCAACACAATCATAAAAGTGACTATACTGTATGGAAAAGAGCTAAGTACCAATACTGGTTGCTTACATCAACTAAAAAAAACATGAATGTTGCTTCTAAATGCAAGATTTGCTGTTCTTATATTTGGAAAATTGTTTTTCAGTCAAATAAACTTTACAAAAGTCATCTTTTAAGCTGAATTATGAGAGACTGTACAACAATGAAATGAAGAATATAACAAAAACCCTGTAACTGAAAATCAACTGTAAATACCAATTTTTCCTAGTAAAATATGTTTCTTTAAAAATACATACCCAATCAGAATACCTTACGAGAACAACCACTACCTCACAAATCCAGCCCTTCCAGATCAGATACTACTTTTAGCTAAAGGGAGCTGAAAGTTGTCTGCCGACCTATTTGGGGGTTGGACAGAGTGATCTCCCCTTACATATAAGACTTGGTGGCACAGTGTAAGAATATCCCAGTTATTACTGGAGCGGAGGGCGCACTCCCTATGGATGTAACTGTGAGAAGACTGGGAGGGTGTATGTGTATTATGATTGGGTAAGTATTTGCGAAGAAACATATTTTACCAGGAAAAATTGGATTCTTCTTCAAATATGTTACCCAATCATAATACCTTAGGGAAGAGGTGGAGGGAGGTACATCCCCTTACCCCGGAGATACCATCTCCAGTCCCCTAAGGTATTGAGACAGCTTCTAGGTAACCCGACTGGAGGAGACTCCATCTGTTGGGGTAGGCTTCAAAAGGGAAAAAATCCCCCCCCTCCAGCAGAAGTTGTGTCTTAGGAAGCTGTTGATTGATCTAAAAGGGAGACCAGATGAGCTGTGGATATAGGTCCTACCAGATCAAACTGGCCTCTCTGGGATGACAGATCTCTGAGATAAAAGCTAGAGATGTGGACTCTGATCTCCATTCCATAGCCTGACTGATGTCGGCTAGTGAACAGTTCTGGTCTGATGCTAGGTTGGTGGCAACTGTTCAAACCTCTTGAGCCAAAGTGCACAAAAGTTCTTTGAGCTGAGGCTATTTCCCTATATCCTGAGCAAATAACCCCCTTACTCCAGGACATGATATTTTGTTCCAATCGAAACTCCTGTCTTTTCATGAGAAGCAGAAAAAGGTGTGATCTCCCTCGATGCAACAGCTGTTCCTATTAATGTATTTTGTGATGATCCAGACGTGCAGGTTTGGGGCTCCAGACATGGATGAAACAACTGCCATCGTGGTTATATAAGTAAATAAAGGAAAACTTGAATTCTATGGGGTTTCCAATGCAAGACTGATGAGGTATTTAATCCACAACTACTCTGATGGAGTGGTGTGGTGAGGATGAGGCCACAGGCTCATTCCCTTACTTTCTGTATCACTTGGAATCAGAGGTGTTGGGGGCTTGGTGTATGAGTTCAGATTGGTCCAATCCAATGATTGGGCATCCCCTGCCCAAGCCATTGGGTCTGGGATGGGAGAGACAAAGGATGGGGTTTTGGCATTCCCAACTGTCGCAAACAGGCCCACTAACAGTCGGTCCCATCGGGTACAGATCTGAGTGAGAACCGAGGGATGGAGAGACCATTCCTTCTGTACTATTTGCGAGGTAGTGGTAGTTCTCCTGAGGTATTTGACTGGGTAATGTATTCAACAAAAAAAGTTCTAAGCTTTTATGGTGGCAATTACAGACCTGCCAAACTCTAACAAGCCTTTCTCAGTACAGCAGTAAATTACAGATCTGCCAACCCTAAAACGACTTTCTCAGTAAGGCAGTCAATTACTGACCTGCCAATGCTAACAAGACTTTCACAGTAAGGCAGTCAGTATTTTTCTACAAGTAAGATCAATTTCCAGTAAGGTCAAACAAAATATCATATACTGCTGTAGTGAACTTGGAAGTATAATCTGATCCAGCGAAGGTAACATTATGTTCAATTAAAAAGTTTGTAAAAACCTAAATAACCTTAATTTCAGTTTGAGAAACTGCAGTTCCAAACCCCATGATGGTCAATGGCTTTTTGCTAGTTCCCTCAATTCGATGTATTATTTGTCTTTTTCTTTATAGAGCAATTTTATTTCTCCCATCATAAGCAGTACTCAAATCAACACGTATCCAGTAAATGTAATTTATACTATTTCTGCTGTTTTTTCAAAACACAACCAAGAATCAGAATATTCCTTTTAACACTTCTGTTATGAGTGTTGGAACTTTTTAAGAGGCTGATTGGTTCTTTCAGCTTCAATGTGTTCTTGTCTGATACATTATATTTCTAGACAATGAAATAAAGTAAAAGCAAACGCATAATCTTTCAGGCATTCTGTACAATAATCAGCAGATTAAAGTGTCTGCTGTAAAATTTAGTTTGATTTCATGACCAACTCCAAGTCCAATATGAAAACCCAGATCTGGACCAAAAAGTTGACAAGCCAATATCGGGATTTAGCAGCAATGATCTTTTTTTCATATCTGTTTATATCATATTATTCCAAATTTATGAGTCATTTCAGTAAGACTTAAGGTTGGTAGGTCTGCAATTACAGTTAAAAAAACCTGAAATACAAGAGTAATACATACATTAAATTATTCTGCATGGTCCTGATAATTCAGTCATAAAAAGAATCTCACTAAAAGGCTTACCTTGGCTGGTCCACCTCCATTGCTGGTAAACAAAGCACTTGCCCATGCTATCACAACCAGGTCACTGTGCTCAAATAGAAAAATTGTTCTGAAATGACACAAAATACAAGAAAAATATGAACAGGATACCAATCATCAAGACTGACCAGTTTTCAAAATACAGTGATTATCAGGAAACCATATGGACACTGATTTCAAGGATAGAGTTTACTGATATCTACTGTAACATAAATTCTGATTATTAGGATTAGTTGTTAACAATAATTATAAGGATCATGTTTACTGATATTCACTGGTAATATGAATTCTGATTATTATGATGGTGTTAGTTGTTAACACTGATTACAAGGATGGTGTTGTTAACACTGATTACAAGAATGGCATAAGTTGTTAACTATGGTTACTTGATGGTGTTTACTGGCATCGAATGGTGACATGAATTCTGATTATCAGGATGCTGTTACTCGTTCTCACTGATTACAAGGATTGTGTTAGTTGATACAGGGTATTAATCCAGGGGATTAATAAAAAGGTGTTTACTGATATACACTGGTGATATGAATTTTGATCATTATTATTATTATTATTATTATTATTATTATTATTATTATTATTCTGATTAGGAAGTTAACACTTACTTCAAGAATGGTGTTAGTTGATAACATGGATTACAAGAATGGTGTCAACTAATATTCATTGGTGATATGAATTTTGAATATTATTCTTATTAGCTGATAACACTGGTTTCAAGGAATATGAACCCTGAAACAAGACAATTCACTGAGGTTCACTTGTAATATAAACAGTGAAACAGGACAGTTCACTGAGTTTCACTGGTAATAAGAACAATGAAACTAGACACAGTTCATTGAGGTTCACTGGAATATTAACAATGAAACTGGACACAAATGAGGTTCACAAGTAACATAAAAACTGAAACAGGACACAGTTCATTGAGGTTCACTGGTAATATGAACAATGAAACAGGATGCAGTTCAAGGTTCACTGGTAATATGAACCCTGAAACAGAATGCAGTTCACTGAAGTTCACAGGTAATATTAACATTGGTTACTAGAATATCTATGTTATGCAATCTCAATTTCTACTAAAGAAGAGTTCCCTGTAGAAGAGACTCTCTGCTTCACTTGTTGTCCCCAGACTTTCTGTTACTGAAATTTAGTCTACAGTTTTCTGGAGGAAATATGGCCCTGAACTTGCATTTTCAAAATCCTGCAGGGAGTTATAAGTAGAAAATACCTTAATATGTTTTAACATATTGAAATTTTTTAACATTAACCCATTTTGTCTCCTTTGTTATTATATGGAGAAAATGGGTATTTATTTTACCAAACATGCACAAGTACTTCTTTTAGAGGTGTATATCACCAACAGAAATGGTTAATATGCGGTAGCACTATGACATTACAGGAAGTGTGCAGCCAGTGGTTTTAGCTGAGATTTTTGCATGCTGTTGCTCTAAGTAAACTTGGTTCAGTCAGTGTAAATGAGCTCAATTTTGTTTAGTTTTCATGCTAAATTGAAATAAAGACTTGGAAACAGTTGCCTGTTTTTCAAGATAAATACCTGTTTCAAATATTGCAATTTTGTTTTTTACATGATCCTCTTGTGCTGGAATGCTTAAGAATTATTCAAAATTGCAACAAAAAAAATACTCTTTTTAGTTATTTCTAAAAGAAAAGAATTTTTTAAAGCTCTAAATCTATGCCTACATGACAAAAGATTCTGACAATTTTAGGGATAAGAGATACAAGTAAATTTAAATTCTTTTTTTCTCATAATATCTGAACAAATAAGCTTAAATTTTATCATACGATGGGCAAAAAAATCCACATGTCTGCTGACTCTGAGGAGTGCTGGGTGGGTAAGGACAAGCTATATTTTTATATAAACAACAGAAGTTTATATTTAGTTATGGTCTGTTGTACAGTAGGATGAGTAGCAATTACAAATTTTGGTGAAATGAGTTATCAATAGTTACACTCATTTTTACTATCATGTAATTATAAAATACCTTAATGGACCACATAGCGTGAGACCAAACATCCATAAGATGCTCAGGATAACTCCAAATATGGCATGGCGGCTGATCCGAAACCACTGAAATTCAAAACATTTTTTTCCATTAACACAACATATAATGCACCTTTAGGTAACATTTCTCTAATTTCAGAAAAGTTCTGAGAAACTACTATTTAGTTTATGCAGTTATATTCACTTAATCTTCATTACTAAATTACGTTCCCTTCCTTCAAAGCATTTCCCAGAAGAACCAGGCCATTATTGAATCACTATGCATCACCTATATGCAACAAGCTGTAAAGAAATCATTGTACAATAGAAATATGAATTGGTTGCGAACTGATCAAACTGCTGACATTGTCTGAACGATGACATTTTTACACCTGGAGTGCTAAATTTGCATAGCCTTTCTGTAAAATATTAGATACCTCATTAGTTAAAAACCAAGAATGCCAGAACCTGTATGTCAAGCCCTTGATCAAAGCACTGCTGTAAAACATCTGACCTTGACCACAAGGTCAAAAGGTTCAGTAAGTATATAACAGAATGAATTGTCTTAGCTCATGACTATTCATTCAATGTTGAACAAAATCCATCAAGGGTTCATAAAACACAAGCTGATGAAAAAACCTTTAACCAAAACCGTAACATAAAATTTTCTTCAATTTTGAATTTGACCCAGTTACCACAAATGCAAAAGTTCATGTTGCGGAATGAACGGTCTTAATTTCACAATATATCAACCCACAAAAGTGTGTCTGTGTGTGTGTGATTTGGATTTTTAATGTAGCTTTAACAATTTTTCACAGCGATGTCCAGCACTGAGGCATCATGTCCCACCCAGTCATATTATCCTGACACCAGGCCGACCAGTCCTAACACTAGCCTCTTAATGCTGAGTGTCAAGCAAGGCAGCTGTTAGTGCCATTTTTATAAGTCTTTGGTATGACTCGGCCGGGGATCAAACCCACGACCTCTCACAAAAGTGACCTTGACCCCAAGGTCAAGAGGGCAATTATGTATGTCACCAAATGAATTGTCTTAGCGTCATAATGATTTATTTCTTATATAAAGAAAATACATGAATGAGTTTAGAAAATATACACCAATGAAAAAATTTATGCCAAAATCTAAAACACAAATTTTCAATGACTGTGATGTTAACCCATGATAAAACAGGTAAGCAAACTTGTTACAGAATAAACTGTCTTAGTGTGACAATGATTCACACCAAGTATGATGAAAATCTATCACGGGCTTTAGGAAATCGATGCAAATGAAAACCTTAACAAACTGCTGATGATGAAAACACTGCCTATGCTGCCACAACAATCAGAACCAACAATTTCTTGTTTTCCATTAACACAGGCTCAACAAACATTAGCCCGTGTCAGAAGTTTTTAACTTTCATCATTTTCATCAATTATCACTCAAAAACTTAAAATTCATGTTTAATATATAAGGCAGGGATTTATGAATTTTATAAATGTCAACTTACCCAGGGACTGCTGACTGGGAAATTGAATTTGCCACTGGAAAATTTGAGCTTGCCCCGAACATAATATCCCAACATGAGTAAAACAACAAGATAAAATAAAGTATCATGTTTTGCCTCTAATTTTGCTATCAACACGTTCTGTGAAATCAATGCTGTGCACCAAAGACAATGAAGTAGCAGCTATTGTCTCAGCTAATTTTCTTGTCAAAGCAACTCATAATTTTTAAAACACTACAACCAACTGTTTAAATTGGCTGAGACATAATGATATGTTTGGTTTGGAAAGAATAAGGATTTATGGCACATCACCACAACACTGGCTATATCATGCCAATTAAAAAGCAAATTCTTAAGAAGATGAACTCTTTCAAATACATGTAAACATGTAGTACAAAAAGATATAAGGTAAAGATGTTAAAACTCTGCAAAATGTATATAAAATAAATAATAAAGGCAACAAATATAAAATCCATAAAATATTGAGTCAAAATATATAAACCAAAGGTGATATTGAAAAAAGACCAAAGTTATCCAAATATCCATTATATAAGATGGTGAAAAACATTATTAAAAATTGTATTCAGTTCTGCAAATCATTGCAAATACTAGATTTAGCCTTTCCAAATGATCATATCACTGAATGGTACTTTATTCCCAGAAAGATTGGTCACAAGTGAAATCCATATATATTTATCATGATAACACGTGCCCCATTTAAAATAACAAGTATGACTTACCACGTTGTATATCTGAGCAATGTAAGTCACTTTTCATAGTTGTCAAAAAGAAAATGATATTGGATTTGGTTTGAGACCAGCATAAACTTGCACTTTGGTTCAAAATTTATGTTATGTGTTTTATTCATACTGAATGGAAGAAATCTTCTGTGAAACACAGATACCCATTATAAACTGATATTTTTAAACAACTATCAGCATTATGGACTATACAGTGTACATGCCTGATTCTTTGTCAAATTCTTCCCTGATGATAAAGGTTTCTGCAGGAACATCAAAGGGACTGCACTCCTACAGAAAACATTACAATCTCAAATGTTAATATTGTCCAAGAATTCCACCTGATACATATGCTATTTTGGTACAAATCAAAAACTGTAATCTATTTTAATTTCGATGACTATAAGTAATGATACATTTTAAAAAAGATTAAGATCATTTACAAACTTCTGATTATTTGAGAATGATCATCCTGCACTCTTTGAAGTTAACTTCTTCATTTTTACCATGATCCATAATGGCTGGCATTCAAATATTACCTTCCATAATTTTCTAATGCACATAGCAAATGCAACAATATGATTCCTAAAATATGATTCCTAGTTGACAAGTTAAGACATACTGAAATGATTCCTAATTTAAATATTAAGACAGTGAAATAAGGTTCCTAACTGAAACGTCAAGGCACATTGAAATATGATTCCTAATTGAAAAGTTAAGACACAGAGAAATATGACTCTATTTGAATAGTTAAGACACAGTGAAATATGATTCCTAACTGAAATGTTACGACACACTAAAATACAATTCCTAATTGAAAAGTCAGCCTGGACCAATTTTTAACTTGAGTAATTTTCTAATTTGTCCTTTTGAGCAACAAGTTATCATTCCTGTCCATTGCCATACTTCAGTGCGAAGTCTGATAACAGCCAATTAACTACACTAAGGAAATTATCCCACTATTTCAGAAGAACAGAAATAGCAAAGACTGATGCTGCCTGGCCTGCAATAAATACCATTCTGACCCTCAGATCTCATCAAATAGTCCTTTCCTGTATTGTTCTCTACTAATACAGCTCCCAATGAAAATCAGTTTTGACTAGCAAAATGTTTCTTTGAAAATACTTATTAAATCATAATAGCTTAGGAGAACTATCACTACCTCGCAAATCCAGCCCTCCCAGATACTACTTTTAGCTAAAGGGAGCTAAAAGATGTCTGCCGACCTATTTGGTGCTCAGGCAGAGTGATCTCCCTTACATATAAGACTTGGCGGCACAGTGTAAGAATATCCCAGTTATTACTGGAGCAGAGGGCATGCTCCATATGGATGTAACTGCTGGAAGGCTGGGAGGGTGTATCTGTATTATGATTGGGTAAGTATTTTCGAAGATAACTGATAATAAGCAAACACCACAACCAAATGAGAATAATATCTGGAATGCAAATTCAGGAGAGCAACTAATTTCTGGTATAGTGAATAATCAACCACTATATAACAAACAATAGCATCTACTTAGAAAGTTAAAGTGCCATCCAAGAGTAGTTCCACATTATGGCTGAAGCACATGGCTATAGCATACTTCACAAGGAAATCATGTTGTTTCAATGTTCTGTCAGCATTCTCTGTACGACATGGCAGACAAAATCTGTCATGGTTAACAGTAATCCAGGACAATCTGTACACCCGAAAGAAGTTCTGTATCAACAATATACACAATGCTAATTTTTTATGATAATCAAAAACTTGACATCAATTTAAATAGGGAAAGCACACATTTTTGTGCTCCAACATTAAAGCATACAGTTATATTTACCCAGCTTTGATGATGAACATAAATAAGACAACAGGTATTATCTTAAGGAGATCGTAACACATGAACAGACCCACGGATCTGAGGAATTTGCCCACCACCAGCAGGCCAATGTAGACTGCCACCCTGCAAGGAAAACATGTGTTCAAACATTAAACCCTGGAGAAACAATACACAAAATTTAAAGTATTAAACTAAAGGATTTATTTTTATCAGCCTCTTCCACAATCTTACTCTCTTCTGCTGTACCATTCCTATTCCCCAGCTTGATAAACAAGGCATAAATCCAACTTGGAAAACCTTCATCCAAATCAAGAAACTATTTCTGAATCTGAAATGGTTTATGATGAACTGCTTCAAATATTGGACATGCACTGTTGAGTGGGTTCAGACAGTCCTTCCTCTCTATGAAAAAGGATGGAACAATGATATATATATATATATATATATATATATATATATATATATATATATATATATATATATATCCCACAGCTGACAAATATATATATAATCATACTGTTTATTCATGCAAGGCTACTGAGTGTGTGTGATTTGGATTTTAAATGTAGCTTTAACAATTTTTCAGTCATATTGCTATGATGTATGTAGTGTTGCAGTTTATTGGGATGTCTAGCACCGGGGCATCATGCCACAGACATGTAGCAGATGTCCTACCTAGTCACATTATCCTGACACCAGGTTGACCAGTCCTGACGCTAACCTCTTAATGCGGAGCGCCTAGCTAGGCAGCTGTTAGTACCATTTTTATAAGTTTTTGGTATGACTCAGCCCAGGTTCGAACCCGTGACCTCCTGCATCCGAGGTGGATGCTCTAACCACTAGGCCACCAAAGCAGTGAGGCAAGTACTGAAAAAGTACCATGTGATAGCAACAAGACTATTGAAACTTTGGCTGTACAAATTTCAAACACAGTAAAGTCTATTCTTGTTCATCTGACTTTCATTTGTCTATTTCATCTGTAAGACTGGTAACAATTTACTGATGGTCTTTACAGATTACAAATATATTTATCCATGAGTTGGTTTAACTGGATGATTTCAGTGGGAATTTTTTACAATACATAAGCATGATGGTATTTACAAATTCAGGAACACAAGATAAACCAAACCTATCTGTGAAGAAACATTGATCAAAATTTACTAGTATAATTGGAATCAAATGATCTCAACAAGAACCCCATGTACGCCTGAGAAAGCTTACCTGGCTGACAAAACTGTCTAAGAGTTAAAAATGCAAGAGCAGTTCTGGAACAGTAGGATTCTTTTTGCAGAAACGCCTTCCAATGTCATTTATTTCACATGCTGTGAAAGCAGATATCTGACTGTTTCTCAACTTTAAGGACTTTCATGCATATTTGAAAGTACACCAGCATCATGTGTAAAAACCCAAAAGGCCTTTAATGCAAGAACTGTTTCTGTCAAAGTTGGTTAAATTCTGTACGGCATCTTTACGTGATAAAACTTATTTAAATACTATTCCATTTTAGCAACAGTCACCATATCTGATGACTGATCAGCACCATCTGAACCAGTCTAAAAGCCCTTTGTGCCATGATGTTCTCAAACTTAGTAAATTGCTGCTGAGGTGTTTTAGAGAATACATGATTTAAAAGTTTTTGTTTTTGTAATTTTAACCATATCTGATACTTACCATCAATTTAGTCAATTCTGCTGAGCATGCTTTTAGAACAAACAGTTCAAAGGTATTTCTTTACTAATAGTGGCCTTAAGGCCTGGCAAACTAAAACATTACTTATTATTTTCACTAACAGTAACATAAATTAATAATAATTAGACAGGTTTGATTAATATAACATACATTAATAATAATTAGGCAGGTTCTTCAATCACTCATTACAATGGTGCAACACTTGAGTCATGGTGTTGCCAACTAAATACCAAGAATACATAACACTTAACCCATATGAACACATTTCACCACACAAGATTTTATCTGTGCTGCTCTTTGTGTGCTCTTTGTGCTTTGTTGGCCAACTTACTTGACACTAGTGATATCCAAGTGTTAAACTTGTTCAGTAGATACATTTTCATAAATTTTCAATTTTAATCATTAATACTGAAGGATTATAAAGTTCGTAAACTTTATTGAACATTCTGATAACAGGTTACAAAACTTACTGTGAGGTAGGGTAGATGGCATGTGTCGGCAAGGCATTTCCTCCATAATCACTCATTGTTCTAAGAAGGTTTGGTTTTAAATTTCTCTCTTCTCATATGTCATTCTTACAAACTGTGCATCTTTTTCCAATCAATCAGTGCTGAAATAAACCAGAATGTAATCAAGAGTTACATAGCTTGCCTCTAAGAAGCTTTCTGAAGTTTAGTACTCTTCAGATGCCACTGTAAACAATATTAGATTATCATGAAGAAAAAGAAAACCTCATACTAATAAAAGCATTCTTATGAAAGAAATGTAGGCCGCTGTGACAGGGCATAGAAGACAAAAACAAAAACAAAGAACAATCATTTATATCATGTAAACACATATGCAACACAAAAAGTTAAAACCAGAGATAAATTTTGTTTTTCTTCCTTTGTTCTTTTACTATTCTGAAAACCTACTTCAGAAGCTATTATCATTGTCTCCCCTAGAAATCACATTTTAGTGGGCTAAAGTCACAGGTTTTGAGTAACGTTGACAACCAGTATGAACACTATTAGAAGCATAGTTCATAAAACATGAAGTCCTTTGATATTGCTACTAAAGCTGAGGCCACAGACCTAAATTAAACAATTGTAATTTAATTGGCAACATTATATGCCCACCCCATTTTTAACAGTCCTCTATGTCTGCACTAGTTGGTTGACTTGAGAGAGTACTGACCCTTCGGTCTCAGTGACCTTTATCTTTGGTCAAGAACTGCAGTCTTAAAAGTAAACTTATTATGCAGAAAGCATTATTTTCTTATTAGACTTACCATGTCTGTGCCATCTGACCCTGGGACCCCAGATTCTAAAAGTTTCTTTATTATGATAAATGCAAGGCTTTTATAAAATTTGGTCAAGGAACTTACTTTAGAACAAAAGTTATTCTGCAGAGGCAATATTTACCTGACCTTGAATTTTGACCCCAATACTAATAGGTCTCTTGCATAACTTAAATGCAAGCCCTCCACAAACTTTAAAAAAAGTCAAGTTTTTATGCAATAAACATCTTTTTATTCTTTCAAAGTGATCCCGACTGTTGACCTTTAGACCACAAACAGTAACCTTGAATTTTGACCTTACGACCTCAACAACAATAGGCTTCCTAATCACCCCAAGTGCCAGCCATCCACACTGTTTGGTCTTTGTCTGTGATGTAGAACTAATTGTGTTCAGTGTATCCCCTAGGGCTGCAAGACCGAGAGTCAAAAATCTCCTTGGTCTCAAAATTGGGGGTCAGACTGAGTGAAAAACAAACTTTGGTATCACAGCTGGGGGTCAAATTAAAAATCTGGGGGTCTCTGAAATGCAAATGAGGGTAAATGGAAACACTAGTCTTGTGTAATAAAACACTTTTCTCCTTTTTGCCCACAATGACCTTGACCTTTGACTTTTTTAAATGCCAAACAGATAAGCTTCCTCCTTACCCCAAATTCAAGCTATCCACAAAGATTGGTCCAGACATGTTTTATGATGTGCAAACTATTTGGCAACTTAATTAACAATGACCTTCACCACTGGATCAGTGAAATCAATTCATTATTATTTATCCCAAGAGCCAGCCATTCACAAAGTTTGGAAACTGTAGCTGGTGTAGAACTCAAGTTAATGTGGAGAAACCATTTTTCTTCTTCCAGTTACAATGATAATGACCATTGAACTTTTTGACCTAAAATCAGCATGGTCCTTAATTACCCTTCGTGCAAGCCATCCACACCTATAGATGGTAAAGACCTCAAATAATTGTGCTGAAAACTATTTTCTTGTTTCAGTTACAGTGACACTGAACTTTGAGCTTATGATCCTGAAATATATGTCCATTACCCCAAGTGCAAGCCATCCACAAAGTTCAGTAACTGCAGATGGTGGACAACCTAAGTTACTGTGCAGGTTATTGTGCAGAAATGAAAAGGTAACAGATAGATTTAAGTTAAAATACACTCTTCCTAGCAGCAGACATTTAAAATTTGTTGATCTTCCCTTTATTGACCCAACCACTCAGGACTGGGTAGGAAGGTATATTAGTTTATATTTTATTCTGACATCTATTAATATTTTGAGGACTATACAATGTCTAGCATTTTAGCATGGTGTACATATGTATTCTGTGATCCACAGTTATGCTACCCAGCATGATGGCTAGCTTGTAAACTGCAACACAGCTGCAAGGTGAATTGCATGTGCTTTCAAAATTGTGGGTTGTAGAAAGTTCTGAATCAATTTTTATGAGTTGATGTGAAAACCAGAGTACCATGATTAGACCATTATATATATGCCTTGTGTTTAATAGTCCTATATGTAGACTCTAGTATGGACTGACTGACTCTTAAGACTTATTTTTAAAAGAGGTCTTACCTGCTTTCAACATGTGGTCAATGTAAATGGTCTTGAGCTAACTGTGCTGTGTAAACCACTGTTTCTTATATTACTTACTAGGACCATGGCCTTTGACCTGGAGACCCCAAAATATACAGGCTTCTTTATCAGCCTATGTGCAAGCCAACCACAAAGTTTTGACAAGAAAACTTACTCCTGAATAAAAGTTATTCTGCAAAATCTATTTTTCTTTGAGCCGCAATATCTCTGACCTTTGATCTTTTCACCCCAAATCAAAAGGCATTTTTCTTATCTTCAGGAGTAGATAACTGACTGGCAGCCTGTGACTAAAGTTTAACTTTGAGCAAAGTGAATCACAGTCATTGCCCTGTCAAACAACTAGATCTTTGACGGCTATGGTTTATAACAAGACTGATTTTTAGGATGAAAAATCAATTTTTATGGGAAACCTATGGGTCTGCTAGTTGTCCCAGGTGTTAATGTATGCTAAAAATGTGATACCCACCTGGCAAATTCAATTATGCATAACAATTCTACTTCCTGCCATCTGGTGGCAATCTGGGCTGGCTGGTTAATGCCAGATGTTTTGTTTGCATTATCATATAAAAGACACTAAGGATGACAAAAAAAGTAAATGAACTTTAGTAATACCTCCTCAGAATTGTCATAATTTTATTTCACACTGCTAAATATATGCAAATGATGAAAAATAAATAATGCAATTGGATGTACTGCCTGCATGTGTGATGCTATTGTAGACTCTACAGTGGCTAAGACCTGAGGTGACATAGCATCTTGAAACAGTGTTTCTTTAAAATAAAAAATAACCTATCAAATTTTTTGTTAATGTACATGTTTTACAAACATAAGTAATAAAGTTTAAACAAAACTATGTCAACATTATCAATAAATCAACCTAGTGTGTAATGTTGTGAGAAGTGCAATACAACCTATTCTCATCAATGTCTTTTTACATGTGATGCCAAATCAAATCTGAAAATCATTCCTACTTTACAAAAGAATAAACAGAAAAATCCTACAAAAAAAGTATTTCATGTAGACAGGTGAAATTATATCATTTACCTGGAATAGATACTTCCTGCATCAGTGACAGCCACGTAAACGTTTACCGAGGGCAGAGAAAGAAAAAAAAACAAAAAACTAAATTAAGCCATTTACATGCATAAACGATGTAACTTTAACTTTATGTATATCATGAAAGCTCTAAATAATGTTGTCACTAATAATTGATCATGGATTTAAATATTTATGTATAAATTAAGAATACAATTTAGGCACTGATGAAGAAAGACCAATTAGTCTCGAAAATATATGACGCCAGCTGACCGCTCATAACCTAACAAATGTTTCGCTGTTGCAGTTGACAGTTATAAGATAAAGCAAATATAACTCACTTTCATAGCAATCATAACACTGTTTGCCCCACTGATCTTGCAGACAAGAAAATTTTCGGATCCATTGTATAGCCTGTCATATACATAGTTTCTGGCCGGAAGTTGAAAATTCTATAATACCGGTGTCACAATTCTCTTGTAACTCCATTTACAAATCCGGCAATGGAACAGGTATCTTGTTCCAATCTTAAATAATTTCCGTTAAAAATATAAAATATGAAGTGGTCTTGAAGTTAAATGTTCATTTTCCAATAACACGAGCCAGTTGGCCCCCCTATTAATGCTAAAACAGTTATTTAACACATCATAAATAACAAATTTTAAATGTAATAGCTTCCTTCAAGGTAAAATACAATACATTGTTCATCATTATTCCTTTATTATATAGGCAACAGCTGTCTGCTTTACGCAACAGGTACTCGTTCACTTAGGAAAATCGTCAATAGTTTACCGCTAAAAGTTTGTAGCACATGAAGTACGAGTTGTCATGTTAATAATTGTGCACATTCTGTTTCAACAACAATTGTATATTCGGAGCAGCAGAGAGGGTGAACAGACCAATTTGCCTGAGACCTTATTTATGAAAAATAAAGCTTCGTACGACGTTGAAATCTCAATGTCAATAACGTTAAACCAGCACCTCTAACTTTGTCTCGTAGGTAGCCCTGTTGGGTTGGTTTATTATGTTAACGATGACGAAGCCATCAATGATAATTTTTGTATTTCATTTTTACGTGTATTCGTTTACGTGTTGGTCACTTTTGTTGGTCACACCCTCTCTGCTGCTGTGGTTTTTATCCAAATATTGTATCAAGTCCGTTACGATATCTTGACCTCGGATCATGCAAATTTATTGTTATAAAACCAAACGGAGTAGCTTGTGCTTTTGCAAAAAAGTGTTTGAACTTAATCATATCCATGTCCCCTGAACACCAAGTATAATAAATATTTTGCAGCGTATGATTATCAACTCTGTTAAATACAACTAAAATATTACAGTTATCTCTGATTACTTTTGGAATTTGTGTATAACGCTGTGTAACATAAATCATATCTGTATTTTTATGTCTACCTCGAGAAAATATCCTAGCAGGATTTGATTGTTTGTCCAGCATGACATCATCGTATACTACTAAATTATTAACACTTCCATCAAGGTCATCTACAGATGGCGCTTCATCAATATCAGTTATAAAATCAATAACGTCACTGTCTTCATTTAGCAACTTTGCATTTTCATTAAAATCCTTAAATACTTCATAGCATCGCTGATCATCTACAGATGGTGCTACTAAGTACAGTTTATCCCACTTGAGCCATCTCATTGTCAAATTAAGCAATAATTGCGTTTTGCCAGATCCAGATGGACCTATTATTATCATTCTGATAGAATTCGGTAGCGCTGGGTGATGTTTTACTGGCTCTTGTTTTCGTGTCGCCGAAAAGTCAATTATATCCATATGATAAATAATATGAATTTATATTGTGTTCGATGCAGGGCAGCCACGTCCACCACTGGATTAACAACAATAATAACAAAAAATAAAAACGTGCACTGACAGGTAAGTGTGAAAAGTGTGGCACAAAAAAATACAAATTCATTTCAAACACTGCGACAGGAGGTGATATTGCTGCTTCGCTGGGAAAATTACCAGGATTACCATGGGCGAAATATCCCGGGGAAAAACACTTACCGGGTTATAATTATTGTGGGCAAGGAACTCGTTTAGATATTCGTCTTGACAATCAAGATCAACCTCGGCCTGGTGAATATCCCGTAAATGGAATCGATCAAGCATGTTACGTTCATGATATTGCTTATCAAAATAAAGATTTACAACAACGACATCTCGCCGATATAAAATTAATTCATGCCATAAATAATGTAAAAGACAAATCACTTCGAGAAAAATTAGCTGCTTTTCTGGTAAAAGCTAGTATGAAAGGTAAAATAATGTTAGGGGCTGGGTAATTAATTATATAACTATTATAATGGAGTCCATTTATTATTCCTCCAAGAGGATATTGGAAGGGCAAAGCAGCAATTAGTAAACTTGCTGAAGCAGCAAAAGTTTCACGTGCTGTTGCTGCAGCGTGGTTAGCACGACAGGCAATATGGCAAATCTATCTACGTCCACCTAAAAAAATTCAGTACGCGTATTTTGATGTCAGCATCCCCAATGAAGTTTATCAAGCAGATATTTTGTTTTTACCGCACGATACTATTAAAACACGTGGACGTCAATCACGCACATACAAATACGCGTTAACTGTCGTTGACGTTGCAAGTAGATATAAAGAAGCAGAACCACTGTCAACAAAGACAGCAACTGAAGTTGCATCTGCGTTTGAACGAATTTATCAACGAGGATCCGGACCACAAGGTGGTCTACGATGGCCACAGTTGCTACAAGTTGATCCTGGCAAAGAATTTCTTGGTGTAGTATCATCGCTGATGAAAAAACATAACGTTAAAATCAGACGAGGTCGCACTGAAATTCATCGTGATCAGGCAATAGTTGAACGATTTAATCGAACACTCGCTGAGCGGTTATTTGGATACCAGTATGCGAAAGAAATAATTCAGGCAGATACAAGATCTCGCGAATGGGTTGCAAGATTACCAAGTGAGATAGCTGCGTTAAATAATGAAATTACTCGTGCATCTTCTATGAAACCTACCGTTGCAATTACAAGGAAACATATACCCCGTAGCGATGGTTACGGACAACGACGTGACTTTTCAAAACAACCAGTGTTAGGTAATGTGACTGTCAGGTATTTATATGAACCTGGTGAACTTGAAGGGGGTAAAAAAAGAGCAACTGATCCTATCTGGAGTGTGACCACACATAAAATTTCTAGCGTGGTTAGATCCACTGGTAGACCCGCCATCTACAGACTAGATTCAACTGCTCCTCAACGTGGATTTGTACGTGAACAATTGCAAGTAATTCCTGAGGACACACAGTTACCACCGCGTTCACTTTTGTAAATTAGCACCCCGACGTCGATTACATTCAAAACATGTCAATGTGACATTATCACGTGTATGACCAAGATCACTATTAATTCTATCCACGGTAAATTGTTTTGGATTATTACTCGAATACTTCCACAACATGTGACAGTTACAAATTACACATCGATTATTCTGTTGTTGTTTTAGCGTCATAATAAATTCAACATCGATATCAAAATCACGATTATTTTTTTTATCGCATCGTTTATAACTGGACAATTTTTTTCTTATTACGCCAACAACATCTTCGGAGTCGCTAACAGTTTGATTATTATTTTCTGTGGAGTCTATGACAACTCTATGCGGTTGAGATATTCTCCTGACTCTAGATACTGCGATATAAACTAAATTTGACCACTCGATTCTGTCATCGACAATCCAGATATTTGTATCAGTAATAGTTAGTCCTTGTGACGAGTGAATCGTTATGGCATATCCCAATTTCCACGGTGAGTTATTCATACTCAATGCGCTTTCAACAACATCAATATCAACTAAAACAATATCATTCAATACAAGATTTTGTTTTTCATTTGTTCCTGGAACTTCAACTTCAATATTTTGTCGTCGAGTATCTGCTGGGCGATAACATAATGGTACGGGTAGATTTGAAAACTTTTCTTTATGTAACAGAAATAATTTCTCTTGCAATTCATCACGAATTATTTTTCTACTCGCAATTATTAAATCATTTGGTCTCCATAAATTCCAAAAATCGTTCACAGGAGTTTCTGGAATTATTTCACGCATTATCTCACATTGTATTTTATCTGGCTGTAGTCTAATTAATCTTTTAAATTCTTTCAGAGGTTCATCAATAGCTCTATGATCATCATTTATTTCTTCATAATAACCCACAAATGATTTTAACCACTCATGTGGAGATTGACCGACGAAAGGTGGTGGTTGACCATGATAGCAACACATAATTATCGCAGTATTTTTTGTCAGTAACCAATCGAGAAATATTTTTAATGTTTCTAACGACACCGTACAAATCTCATCCCAGATGATTTTGGGAATATATTTTTCACCCATTCGTTCAGGTGTCCACGTATCTCCACACCATCTGAAGAAACTATGGTATGTACATGATTTTACTTCTCGTTGTTTTATTTCTCTGGCTAGTCCGTTTGTAGGTGTCAACACAATCATATCTAAACTCCGAAATAATTCAATCGCACGTGTTGTTTTACCAGAACTTCCAGGTCCATTGAGATAAATGGTTTTATGTCTAGCCACGGGATGAAATACAGATGGTGATGTTGATACTGGTATTTGATTGTCATTCCCGTAATATATTTCTTTGATATCAACATCTGCTGATTCAGAATAGTCAAGTATACTTTCTTGTTTTATTCTCCATGATCCCCATTCGCCGCTACCGAGTAACGGTTTTACCAAATCCACATATTTGTTATTTATATAAAATGAATCCGTAGCAACTCTGACAGCATAACAAGGAAATCTATTTATCATCGATAATAAATTTATAGAAACGTAAGCGAGCATAGAAGATCTTAAATGAGTAAATTGAGGTGACTCACCATTGATATAACTTACTATTGTACCTAGTTTGGTTCCGTCTGACAAATAAGCATTATTTCTACTTATAAATGTTCCTTTGTTCGTTGTATCAGTAACTATAAAATCTAACTCAGCATCGTCCATGATTAATCTTGTACAATGTCGTTTATGATCATACGAACCACCTTGAGTAAATTTACCAATTATTTTTCTACCGAGATCTTTTGCAACTTTATTTTTATAATCAATTGTATCCCAATCTTCATCTGGATCTGTCAGGGAATGTTTCTTTTGTTGTGGCAACCAAACTTGTTTCTGCAGATGATATGATATAATAGCTTCACTGACCATCAACGATATTAAAATTCCCGCATCAAGCATGTACCGCAACAGCATCGTTGGAACTCAATATTTTTCTGAGAAATGTCTACCAAACCACGCATAAACGATCGGATGAAGATTATTACAAAACTTAAATGATTTTACACAAGCGAATCTTGTTAAAACAAAATCAGGTAATGGTCCATTTATCGCAACTCTTGTCATTTCATGTGTCGGATGTCCGAATCTTTTGAAATATTCAGAACAGTCTCCGTATCCAAGAAAACTTCCAGGATAACACGCGACCATATCAACCGATATAACTTTACGATGATCGTATTTGGTATTCCATAATCCGCCATGTCCGTATTCGACACAACTTTTCTGAACATCTTCAAGGAATTCTGATCGTGTCGGTTTCCATGAACTTTTCTCCTGAGCAAAGTGAACAGCTACTGATGGAACTGTAAAACAATTATTTAGTAATTGTTCAACTTCGACATTGTCAGAATTATATTCACGCCAAAGGCGTTGTGCAAGATTCTTCATTTCTTCATGGAGAGATTCTCTACGGTAAATATCTCCGTTAGGTTTTACAAATTGATCGTAATATGCGGATTCTGAACTCTGAAATAACCAAATGGATACAGGATCACTCTTACTGATATCGCTGATAGCATCAAATATATAATCGCTATAAAATTTAACTGTCCTATCTCGTGGAAATATTGTTACAGAATCAGTCCATGCATGTGCGTCATGATCAATGATTGTTATTGGAGCTCCTCTTGATGGGTATTTTGACTTATATATAATTTCTCCGGTTAGTGTTTTTACTGTTATTGGAAATTTAATTTTTTTTTCTAGCTTAGCAACGTCGCTGATAGATGCTCCGGTATCTTTAACTGTTTCAGCCCACTCATTTATTTTTATACGTCTTATATCTGTTAAACCGTTTCCGCGTATTGCTTTTGAGAAATGTTCCATAACTCGCTCAGCTACACAGTTTAGTCTCCTTGACAATTTCATTGGTTTGAGATCCCCAACACTAGGTTTATCATTTAGCGGATATATCGCATATATAACTGCCGTGATAGGATACGCTCGTTCATAAAACGGTTTATCAATACCGGTCAGTATTCCTGGCTTGGATTTGTTATTTAATGTAACAGTATTATTTCCAGTATGAAGTCGTATGGGTTCACGTTTGTCATGAATAATCCAAGTATCATCATCTGTCTGCACAATAAATTTTACTAAAATAATATATCGCTGATTGTCTAGATAGTTAATAATATTCTTACCTCGTTCGTCACGCATTCTAGTGTCAACAACAACACCGCTGGTGTCGTTCATAATCCTGAATGTCGACCAAGTATGAACCGCGCCATCATTGCGAAATTCTTTCTTGGCTTCACGGATACGATCGGTTATATCACTATTTATCAAAGCCAGATCTTGCATCGAAAAATTAAATTCAGATTTTGGTAATTTATCAAGATCAAATCTTGCGGTGGAAGGTTCAATTGTGGATAATCTTTCAAATTCCTCCATACCATATTTAAAGCAAATATATGTTTAATTAAACTTTAATTATATATATAATGATTCAAACAAACAACCGATGCCGATGGCTTATGATTGGATTTTCAACTCCTTGTAATAAATCATGCGTGAATGAATTTTGTGGCCAACATATGCAAAGCTATCGTAGAGGGAGTCTAGGACCGAAACCGTGTTTACGATGCGGTGTTGGCGTCAGAGGGGAAACCGAGTTGTGTGTAAAGTGCGGTGGTAAAAGATACAGAGAGCTGAAACGATATTATGATAAAAAGTCGTTAGGTGAATCCCCTATAAAAACCGCTGAAGACTATCTGGCTAGATTTCAAACTAATCATTTAGACAAATAATATTATATATAAATTAAGCAAAATGAATTTGTTAAACATCCCATCATTAAAAATTATGAAGCGTCTCGTGATGGTGTCATCAGAAACTGTCAAAGGAAAAAAACAGTCGGTTTTGTTACTAATACTGGGTACATCATGTTTAGTGCTGGAAATAAAAATTACCACTCACATAGGTTTGTATCTGAATGTTTTCATGGGGTCATCGAAGAAGGATTTGTAATCGATCACATCAATTCAAACCCGAAGGATAATTCTTTAGAAAATTTACGAATTGTCACACAGAGTCAGAATTGTAATTCTGGAAGAACCGGGTATAATAATAATTCTCCAAGGCCAGTTGTATCTACGAATACAGAGACTGGTGAAGGGAGAATTTTTAATTCCATATACGCGGCTGGTAAATATTTTGACAATGTCCCATCTTCAGTACGTTTTGTTGCAAACAATTCAAGAAAATCAGCATTTTCGAAAAATTTCAAACAAAGAATCACGTTCCGATATATACAATGAAGCGAGATAAATCCGTCATCATTGATAAAGCAATCAAGTAGTTGTCTCCCTTTTTTGTTATTGCGTATAACCCTCAGAATTCAACGCAGACTGTTCTACCCGAGATTTATCAACGATGTGGAATCTTTACATTTTCTATATAATATATAATGATTGTACAGATTCCACAACGATGATAGAAGTCTCAGATTCACTGAATAACCGTTTTATCCCTGATTTATCATCATTAACGGATCGGTACATTTTCTATATAATAAATAATGATTGTACCGATCCGTTAACTAATAGAAGGTTGAAGGCAGTTGATGACGAGATATGAGATTGTTTAAAAAAACAACTAATTCCAGGTGTAACTCGCCTGGCACCCCTGAACCTCAAAGGCGCCCGGGGTTCACTTAGGGGGTGCTTTTATTACCCCGCAAAACAACAATTATATATCCGACGTCATCAACCTGCTCGGCAGGTACTTCCTTTTGCTTTTTTATACTGATTTATTCAGAAATATTTTTTATATTTATTCAAAAATATATTTATTCAGAATTATTGATATTTATTCAGAAATATATTTTTATTTAAACAAATAATTTATACTATAAAAAGTAATGAATCACGAAAACATCACATCAATTATTACTGCTATTAAGCAATTACAACACAGCGGCGTGAAAATATCTGAACAACTTGATCCTGAAAAAATAATGAGTGGTTTTGAATCATTGCAATTTCGGAAATCAGAAAATAGGTATACATTACCTTCCGATTATAGATTCATAAAGTTAATTCAGCAGGCAATGTTACGATCACTGGCGGCAATCACGGATACGCAAGTGAAATTATTTGTTCCTCTTTCACGGGCCATCGAAAAGGTTAGGTCAGAATTATCTCACGAATACGAAACGAAAAGACTCGTACCCGCTCGTATAAAACAGTTAAGAGATATCATGTCGATGACGGAGTTGATAAACAAAGACGCGGAAGAGTTACTAGCTAAAGATAAGGACGAGTGTGACTCTGACCATGGTGACTATAGTGACTCCGTCACCAGTGACAACGAAACTAATAGTGTTGTATCAGAATAATAATTACGGGGGTAAAAAAAATAATTATTTGATATTTTTTTTTTTTTTGCTTGGTGTTTTCTACGAACGTAAGATCTTAAGATGACGCTCATAAATGAGCGTGAGATCTACGATGACGTTCTACGAACGCACATACAGGTTCATATTCAACGACTCCGACCTAAGATCGAGCAAGTGGCCAGACTGGTCAGTAAGTTTGAAATGTATCCGTGATAAGAGACGACTATGACATTTTAGATAAACAACATTGATTGGTTCTGATACAATCAAATAACCTGGTGGGACTTGAGGGGTAAATGAGTAGATTTATCAATGTCGACTTGATAACTGCCGTCGACGACGTCACATACTAAATTGACAGCGATCGTTGATGTGATCGCGACGATGTTCGGTGAGACATGACGGCCACCCCCGTACGGATCATTATTGTGTCGAAGAATACC
>JAECUM010006573.1:0-54250 GCA_016617855.1 Megalonaias nervosa
CTGAATAACATCACCTAATCCATCTCCGTAGGTCGTTTTTTATACCGGTAATCGAGTTTATTACCCTGACCATGGTAGGTCCACGAGTATTGTGTATGATCATTTTATTATTAAGTGACTTTATCACTAATTACATACTTAATCACTATGATACTCATCGGCGATTTCATTAATGAGAGACCGATATACATTAATATCCATGATACTGCCTGTAAATAATCGTTTACAAATATCAGCTGCTTCATTAATGATTTCTGGAGAATTATTACCAGCTCGTTTTCCTCCAATGAGGATTTCTAGTCGATCGACATCAGCAAGGACGTTATTGGGGCAAGTAATAAAACCACTTCCTAGACCACTTCCAGTTGCGCCAGGAGAGGTGTCTGACGGAATATATTCTTCTTCTTCCTCCTCAATTGGTTTTGGTAATTTCTTTTTACTTAGTTTCGGTGGTGTTTTTGGTAATTCTGGATAATCACGAAGTGATTGTTCAAATGGTTTTTGTTGTTGTTTTTGTTTTTTTTTTGTTGTCGTTCTTGTTGTTTTTGTTGTTTTTGTTGTTTTTTCTCCTCTCTTCTTGATTGAATTAAATCATTAATTTTCCTAACATAACCCAGATATAATGAATCATTATCTCTAGCTTGTTCAACATTCATGCGTATGCGATATAAATATTTTTTCCATTGTCCAATATTTTTAATATCTTTAGCGTGTTCAGGTTTCATTAATTTACTTCTTTGACCAAAACTATCCCCAGCAAACTCAGCTAGTTGATCTCGGTTCAATTTATTAACTGTCTTAATAATTTCTTCATCAAATTTATTTATCAGTTCAGCAGTACTTATTAAACGACTCTTTCGTTTAGGGGCTGGTGCTTCAGCACCTTCTGCTTCATCACCTTCAAGTTGATCTTCATCCTCAGGTATTTCCGGGACTGGCATCGTAGCAGCTATTTCGGCTGGAAGTTCTTCAAGAATCTTTTTTGTTTTCTTAGTTCTTCTTGCTATTTTTCCAGTTGCTTCAGCTGTTTTCTCTAACACAGGTAGAATACCTTTAGTGGTCTCAGTGATAGGTTTAAATAATTTTTTTGTATCCTCTTCAAATTCAACTTGAGATTCCTGACGCGATTGTAGTTGTTGCTTAACAGAATCACGAACAGGTAGATATTTTTTAATTGCCTCTAGTCGCTCTCGAGCTAATTTAGCTGCGTGTGGCTCTTCAATACTCATTATTGATAATATTTATAATGGATGTTTAATTTACAGCAGCAGGCAGGGTGGACGACAAAAAATTAAGTGACCAGTACGTGAAAAAAATCAGAAAAATATGGTCAATTAGAGAAGTTTTCATTATTAAGACAAAAACTTTTTTTTCAACCTTCGTAGGAACCCTTAATTTCAAAAAATAAGGTCTCTACAATTAAGCCAAAAAAGTTGTAGGGTCCACCCTGCCTGCTGCTCAACTCAAACCAAATATACAAATATTCAAATATCGATGCTCTGATATCTTCACACATCTATCGTAACTAATCGTACATACATCAATCATTTTCCTAAACTCCAATTCAAACATGCGTAAACTCTAACATAACGCATTACTAAAGGTACTGGTTACTACGAAGTAACCTACCAGCGAATTACAATATTAATTCTGACGAACTAGCAATCTACATAATTCTCTACGTAAACTCAAATTCATGTCTCAAATACGCTTATACATGAAACACTACAAGGTAATTCTACATACTAAAACAATCCCAGTAATTAAGTATACACGCTACAAATACTTACAATTATGACGCCGTAATGTTTTGCAAAAATCGAGCAAATAGCTTACTGACCTTGTCGAAGCTTTTCCTTGTCTTACAATTCTGGTCCTAAGATTCCCGCCAAATTACGAGTGGCTTCTCTCGGCGTATCCTTTCGCTTAAACCCGCTAGATCTACTTCTCATAATCTGCCCAGGTATACTGATAAATTTGCTGCACGTTTAAGCTAAAATTTCGATCTAAGGTTTACTCCCACCCCCTATCTTAATTCCAATTGGATGTCGCTGTTGACGGTCCCAATCAAACTTACTGACAATGTCTTCTCGCTTGTCTAACTACGTGGCGGGTGAGAACACGCCCCGTTCACCCTGCGGGCTTCTCTTTGATCCCTGGACCTATGTGTTAACGTCTGGGTGTGAGGACGACAAGCCCTTTGACTGGCGGCTATTCTATGATCTGGGTGGCTGGCGACTTGCACACTCAATTAACACTACTTTCGGCTATGTCTACACATCAAACGCGGTCATAATATATCCAACTTTTATACATTTCCTGATACCTGGACTACGAAACGTGACAACTGGAATTAAGAATTATACGAAATGATGCTACGAACTGGGAACCGTGATTTGCCTGCGATGCAAGTTGGCATTTAGAACTATACGAAATGATGCAATGGACTGGGAAGCGTGATTTAGCTATGAAGCATGCTGCCATTAAGACTTATACGAAATGATGCAATGGACTGGGATGCGTGATTTAGCTGCGATGCTAGCTGGCATTTAGAATTATACGAAGTGATACAATGGACTTTAAAGCGTGATTTAGCTGCGATACAAGCTGATATTTAGAATTATAGGAAATGATGCAATGGACTCGGAAGCGTGATTTAACTGCGATGCAAGCTGGAATTTAGAATCACACGAAATCATGCAACCGACTTGGGAGCGTTATTTAGCTGCGATGCAAGTTGACATTTAGAATTGAAAGAAATGATGCAATGGACAGGGAAGCTTGATTCAACTGCTACGCAAGCTTTCATGTATAATTGTACGACATGGTGCAATGGACTGGGAAGCTTGATTTAGCTGCGATGCAAGCTGGCATTTAGAATTATACGAAATGATGCAACGGACTGCGATGCTTGATTCAGCTGCGATGGAAACTGGCATTTAGAATTATACGAAATGATGCAATGGACTCGGAAGCTTGATTCAGCTGCGATGGAAGCTGGTATTTAGAATTATACGAATGAGGCAATGGACCGGGAAGCGTGATTTTTCTGCGATGGAAGCTGACATTTAAAATTATGTAAAATGATGCAATGAACTCGCAAGCGTGTTTTAGCCACGATGCAAGCTGGAATTTAGAATTATAACAAATCATGCAATGCACTGGGATGCTCGATTCAGCTGCGAAACAAACGGGCATTTATAATTATACGAAATGTTGCAATGGACTGGGAAGCTTGATTCAGCTGCGATGCAAGCCGACATTTAAAATTATACGAAATGAGGCAATGGACCGGGAAGCGTGATTTCGCTGCGATGCAATCTGACATTTAAAATTATACAAAATGATGCAATGAACTCGGCAGCGTGATTTAGCTTCGATGCCAGCTGTAATTTAGAATTATAAGAAATGATGCAATGAACTGGGAACCGTGATTTACCTGCGATGCAAGATGGCATTTAGAACTATACGAAATGGTGCAATGGACTGGGGAGCGTGATTTAGCTGCGATGCATGCCGGCATTAAGAATATTACCAAATGATGCAATGGACTGGGATGAGTGATTTGGCTGCGATGCGAGCTCACATTTAGAATTATACGAAATGTTGCAATGGACTGGGAAGCGCGATATAGCTGCGATGCAAGCTGGCATTTAGAATTATACGAAATGATGCAATGGACTGGGGAGCTGGATCTAGCTTCGATGAAAGCTGGCATTTAGAACTATACGAAATAATGCAATGGACTGGGAAGCTTGATTTAGCTGCGATGCAAGCTGACATTTAAAATTATACAAAATGATGGAATGGACTGGGAAGCTTGATTTAGCTATGATGAAAGCTGACATTTAAAATTATACAAAATGATGTCATGAACTGGGAAGCGTGATTTACCTGCAATGCAACCTGGCATTTAGAGTGATACGAAATGATGCAATGGACAGGAAGCGTGATTGAGCTGCGATGCAAGCTGGCATTTAGAATTATACGAAATGATGCAATGGTCTAGGAAGCTTCATTTATCTGCGATGAAAGCTGGAATTTAGAATTATACGAGATAATGCAATGGACTGAAAGCGTGATTTAGCTGCGATGGAAGATGGCATTTAGAATTTTGCGAAATCATTCAATGGACTGGGAGGCTTGATTTAGATCCGATGCATGACGACATTTAGAATTATAGGAAATGATGCAATGGACTGCGAAGCGTGATTTATCTGCGATGGAAGCTAGCATTTAGAGTAATAGGAAATGATGCATTGGACTGGGAAGGGTGATTAAGCTGGGTTGCAAGCTGGTATTTAGAATTATACGAAATGATGCAATGGTCTGGGAAGAGCGATTTAGCTGCGATGCAAGCTGGCATTTAGAATTATACGAAATGAGGCAATGGACTGGGAAGCGTGATTTTGCTGCGATGCAAGCTGACATTTAAAATTATACAAAATGATGCAATGAACTCGGAAGCGTGATTTAGCTTCGATGCAAGCTGGAATTTAGAACTATACGAAATGATGCAATGAACTGGGAAGCGTGATTTAGCTGCGATGCAAGCTGACATTTAGAATTATACGAAATGATGCAATGGACAAGGAAGCTTCATTTATCTGCGATGAAAGCTGGAATTTAGAATTATACGAAATAATGCAATGGACTGAAAGCGTGATTTAGCTGCGATGCAAGATGGCATTTAGAATTTTGCGAAATCATAATATGGACTGGGAGCCTTGATTTAGATCCGATGCATGACGACATTTAGAATTATAGGAAATGATGCAATGCACTGCGAAGCGTGATTTATCTGCGATGCATGCTAGCATTTAGAGTTATAGGAAATGATGCATTGGACTGGAAAGGTTAATTTAGCTGCGATGCATGCTGGCGTTTAGATTTATTGGAGACGATGCAATCTACTGGGAAGAGTGATTTAGCTGCGATGGAAGCTGGCATTTCAAGTTATACAAAATGAAGCAATGGACTCAAAAGTTTAATTTAGCTGCGATGGATGCTGACATTTAGAATTATACGAAATGAGGCAATGGACTGGGAAGCGTGATTTAGCTGCGATGCAAGCTGTCATTTAAAATGATACAAAATGATGCAATGAACTCGGAAGCGTGATTTAGCTTCGATGCAAGCTGGAATTTAGAACTATACGAAATGATGCAATGAACTGGGAAGCGTGATTTAGCTGCGATGCAAGCTGGCATTTAGAACTATACGAAATGATGCAATGGACTGGGATGCGTGATTTAGCTGCGATGCAAGCTAGGATTTAGAATTATACGAAATCATGCAATGGACTATGAATCTTGATTCAGCTGCGATGCAAGCTGGCATTTAGAATTCTACGACATGAGGCAATGGACTGGGAAGAATGATTTTGCTGCGATGCAAGCTGACATATACAATTATACAAAATGATACAATGAACTCGGATGCGTGATTTAGCTTCGACGAAAGCTGGAATTTAGAATTATACGAAATGATGCAATGAACTGGGAAGCGTGATTTAGCTGCGATGCAAGTTGGCATTAAGAATTAAACGAAATGATGCAATGGACTGGGATGCGGGATTTAGCTGCGATGCAAGCTGGGATTTAGAATTATACGAAATGATGCAATGGACTTTAAAGCGTGATTTAGCTGCGATGAAAGCTGCCATTTAGAATTACACGAAATGATGGAATGGACTGGGAAGCGCGATTTAGCTGCGATGCAAGCTGACATTTAGAATTATACGAAATGATGCAATGGACTACCAAGCTGGATCTAGCTTCGATGCATCCTGGCGTTTAGAATTATACGAAATCATGCAATGGACTGGGAAGCCGGATTTAGCTGCAATGCGATCTGACAATTAAAATTATACAAAATGATTCAATGGACCGGGAAGCTTGATCTAGCTGTACTGCAAGCTGACATTTAAAATTTAACAAAATGATGTAATGAACTGGGAAGCGTGATTTAGCTGCGATGCAATCTGGCATTTAGAGTGATACGAAATGATGCAATGGACAGGGACGCGTGATTGAGCTGAGATGCAAGCTGGAATTTAGAATTATACGAAATAATGAAATACACTGAAAGCGTGATTTAGCTGCGATGCAAGCTGGCATTTAGAATTATACGAAACGATGCAATGGACTGGGAAGGTTAATTTAGCTGCGATGCAAGCTAGCATTTAAAATTATAGGAGACGATGCAATGGAGTGAGAAGAGTGATTCAGGTGCGATGGAAGCTGGCATTTCAAATTATACAAAATGATGCAATGGACTGAAAAGTTTAATTTAGCTGCGATGTATGCTGGCATTTAGAATTATAGAAAATGATGCAATCGACTTGGAAGCTTCATTTACCTGCGATGCAAGCAGGCATTAAAAAATAATGCGAAATGATGCAATGGACTGGGATGCTTGATTTAGCTGCGATGCAAGATGGCATTTAAAATTATACGAGATCATGCAATGGACTCGGAAGCTTGATTTAACTGCGATGCAAGCTGCCATTTAGAATTATACGAAATGATGCAATGGACTGGGAAGCTTCATTTAGCTGCGATGCAAGCTGCCACATAGAAAAATACGAATTGATGCAATGGACTCGGAAGCTTGATTTAGCACGGATGCAAGCTGGCATTTAAAATTATACGAAGTGATGCAAAGGACTGGGAAGCTTGATTCAGTTGCGATGGAAGCTGGCATTTCAAAGTATAAGAAGTGATGCAATCGACTAGGATGTTTATTAAGCTGCGATGCAAGCTGGCATTTAAAATTATAAGAAGAGATGGAATGGACTGGGAAGCTTGATTCAGCTGCGATGCAACCTGGTATTTAGAATTATACGAGATGATGCAATGCACTGCAAATCTTGATTTAGCTGCCATGCAAGCAGGAATTTAGAATTATAACAAATCATGCAATGGACTGGGATGCTGGATTCGGCTGATATACAAACGGGCATTTATAATTATACGAAATGTTGCAATGGACTGGGAAGCTTGATTCAGCTGCGATGCAGGCTGGCATTTAGAATTATCATAAATGAGGCAATGGACTTTGAAGCGTGATTTTCTTGCGATGCAAGCAGACATTTAAAATTATACAAAATGATGCAATGAACTCGGAAACGTGATTTAGCTTCGATGCAAGCTGGAATTTAGAATTATACGAAATGATGCAATGCACTGGGAACTGTGATTTACCTGCGATGCAAGTTGGCATTTAGAACTATACGAAATGATGCAATGGACTGGGAAGCGTGATTTAGCTGCGATGCAAGCTAGGATTTAGAATTACACGAAATGATGCAATGGACCTTAAAGCGTGGTTTACCTGCGATGCTGGCTAGCATTTAGAATTACAAGAAATGATTCAATGGACTGGGAAGCGCGATTTAGCTGCGACGCAAGCTGGCATTTAGAATTATACGAAATGATGCAATGGACTGGGAAGCTGGATCTGGCTTCGATGAAAGCTGGCATTCAGAATTAAACGAAATAATGCAATGGACTGGGAAGCGTGATTTACCTGCGATGCAAGCTGACATTTAGAGTGATACGAAATGATGCAATGGACAGGGAAGCTTGATTGAGTTGCGATGCAAGCCGCCATTTAGAATTATACGAAATGATGCAATGGACTAGGAAGCTTCATTTATCTGCGATGAAAGCTGGAATTTAGAATTATACGAAATAATGCAATGGACTGAAAGCGTGATTTAGCTGCGATGCAAGATGGCATTTAGAATTTTGCGAAATCATTCAATGGACTGGGAGCCTTGATTTAGATCCGATGCATGACGACATTTAGAATTATAGGAAATGATGCAATGCACTGCGAAGCGTGATTTATCTGCGATGCAAGCTAGCATTTAGAGTTATAGGAAATGATGCATTGGACTGGGAAGGGTCATTCAGCTGGGATGGAAGCTGGTATTTAGAATTATACGAAATGATGCAATGTTCTGGGAAGAGCGATTTAGTTGCGCTGCAAGCTGGCATTGAGAAATATACGAATTGATCCAGTGGACTGGAAAGGTTAATTTAGCTGCGATGCAAGTTGGCGTTTAGAATTATTGGAGACGATGCAATCTACTGGGAAGAGTGATTAAGCTGCGATGGAAGCTGGCATTTCAAGTTATACAAAATGATGCAATGGACTGAAAAGTTTAATTTAGCTGCGATGGATGCTGACATTTAGAATTATACGAAATGATGCAATGGACTGGGAAGCGTGATTTAGCTGCGATGCAAGCAGGCAGTTAAAAATTATGCGAAATGATGCAATGGACTGGGATGCTTGATTTAGCTGCGATGCAAGCTGGCATTTAGAATTATACGAAATCATGCAATGGACTCGGAAGCTTGATTTAACTGCGATGCAAGCTGCCATTTAGAATTATACGAAATGATGCAATGGACTGGGAAGCTTCATTTAGCTGCGCTGCAAGCTACCACATAGAAAAATACGAATTGATTCAATGGACTCGGAAGCTTGATTTAGCTCCGATGCAAGATGGCATTGAAAATTGTAAGAAGAGATGGAATGGACTCGGAAGCTTGATGCAGCTGCGATGCAAGCTGGTATTTAGAATTATACGAAATGATGCAAGGGACTGTAAAGCTTGATTTAGCTGCCATGCAAGCTGGAATTTAGAATTATATCAAATCATGCAATGGACTGGGATGCTGGATTCAGCTGCGATACAAACGGGCATTTATAATTATACGAAATGTTGCAAAGGATTGGGAAGCTTGATTTAGCTGCGATGTAAGCTGGCATTTAGAATTATACTAAATGAGGCAATGGACTGGGAATCGTGATTTTGCTGCGATGCAAGCAGACATTTCAAATTTTACAAAATGATACAATGAACTCGGAAGCGTGATTTAGCTTCGATGCAAGCTGGAATTTAGAATTATACGAAATGATGCAATGAACTGGGAACCGTGATTTACCTGCGATCCAAGTTGGCATTTAGGACTATACGAAATGATGCAATGAACTCGGAAGCGTGATTTAGCTGCGATGCATGCCGGCATTAAGAATTATACGAAATGATGCAATAGTCTGAGAAGATTGATTTAGCTGCGATGCAAGCTGGCATTTAGAATTATACGAAATGATGTAATGGACTGGGAAGCTTGATTTAGCTGCGATGCAAGGTGACATTTAGAATTATACGAAATAATTGAATGGACTTGGAAGCTTGATTTATCTGCGACGCAAGCTGGCATTTAAAATTATACGAAATGATGCAATCGACCGGGAAGTTTCACTTAGCTACGATGCAAGATGGCATTAAGAATTATACGAAATGATCCAGTGGATTGGGAAGCATGATTTAGTTGCGATGCAAGCTGGCATTTAGAATTATACGAAATGATGCAATGGATTGGGAAGCTTTATTTAGCTGCGACGCAAGCTGGCATTTATATATATACGAAATGATGTAATGGACTAGCAAGTTTGATTTAGCTGCGATGCATACTGGCATTAAGACCTGTACGGGATGATGTAATGGACTGGATTCCTTGATTTAGCTGCGATGGAAGCTGTCATTTAGAATTATTCGAAATAATGCAATGGACTGGCAAGCTTGATTTAGCTGCGACGCAAGGTGGCATTTAGAATTATACGAAATGATGCAATGGACTGGGAAGCTTGATTCAGCTGCGATGCAAGCTGCCACTTACAAAAATACAAATTGATGCAATGGACTCGGAAGCTTGATTTAGATATGATGCAAGATGGCATTTAAAATTATACGAATTGATTTAATTCACTGGGAAGCTTGATTCAGTTCCGATGCAAGCTGGCATTTAAAAGTATAAGAAGTGATGCAATTGACTAGGATGCTTATTCAGCTGCGATGGAAGCTGGCATTTAAAATTATAAGAAGTGATGCAATGGACTGGGAAGCGTGATTCAGCTGCGATGCAAGCTGGTATTTAGAATTATACGAAATGATGCAATGGACTGTTAAGCTTGGTTTAGATGCGATGCAAGCTGGCATTTAGAATTATACGAAATAATGGAATGGACCGGGAAGATTGATTTAGCTGCGATGGAAGCTGGCATTTAGAATTATACGAAATCATGCAATGGACTGGGAAGATTGATTTAGCTGAGATGCAAGCTGACATTTAAAATTATACAAAAAGATGTAATGAACTGGGAAGCTTGATTTACCTGCGATGCAAGATGGCATTAAGAATTATACGAAATGACGCAATGGACTGGGAAGGGTGCTTCAGCTGCGAAGGAAGCTGGTATTTAGAATTATACGAAATGATGCAATGGTCTGGGAAGAGCGATTTACATGCCATGCAAGCTGGCATTTAGAATTATACGAATAGATCCAGTGTAATGTGAAGCTTAATTTAGAAGCGATGCAAGCCGGCATTTAGAATTATAGAAGACGATGTAATCGACTGGGAAGAGTGATTTAACGCCGATGGAAGTTGGCATTTCAAATTATACAAAATGATGCAATGGACTGAAACGTTTAATTTAGCTGCGATGCATGCTGGCTATTAGAATTATACGAAATGATGCAATGGACAAGGAACGATGATTAAGCTGCGATGCAAGTGTGCATTAAAAAATTATGCGAAATGATGCAATGGACTGGGATGCTTGATTCAGCTGCGATGCAAGCTGGCATTTCGAATTATACGAAATCATGCAATGGACTCTTAAGCTTGATTGAATTGCGAAGCAAGCTACCATTTAGAATTATAGGAAATGATGCAATGGACTGGGAATATTGATTTAGCTGCGCTGCATGCTGGCATTTGGAATTATACCAAATGATGCAATGGACTGGCAAGCTTGATTTAGCTGCGATGCATACTGGCATTTAGAATTATACTAGATGATGCAATGGAATGGATAGCTTGCTTTACCTGCCTCGCAAGCTGTCGTATAGAATTATATGAAATAATGCAATGGACTGGCAAGCTTGATTTAGCTGCGACTCAAGGTGGCATTTAGAATTATACGAAATGATGCAATGGACTGGGAAGCTTGGTTTAGCTGCGATGGAAGCTGGCATTTAGAACTATACGAAATAATGGAATGGACCGGGAACCTTGATTTAGCAGCGACGCAAGCTGACATATAGAATTATATGAAATGATGCAGTGTACTGCAAAGCTTAATTTAGGTGCGATGCAAGCTGGCATTTCGAATTATACGAAATGATGCAATGGACAGCAAAGCTTGATTTAGCTGCCATGCAAGCTGTAATTTAGAATTGTACGAAATGATGGAATGGACTGGGATGCTTGATTCAGCTGCGATGCAAACTGGCATTTAGAATTATACTAAATGAGGCAATGGACTGGGAAGCGTGATTTTGATGCGATGCAAGCTGACATTTCAAATTATACAAAATGATGCAATGAACTCGGAAGCTTGATTCAGCTGCGATGCAAGGTGGCATTCAGAATGATACGAAATGATGCAATGGACAGGGAAGCGTGATTGAGCTTCGATGGAAGATGGCATTTAGAATTATACGAAATGATGCAATGGACTAGTGAGCTTCATTTATCTGCGATGCAAGCTGGAATTTAGAATTATACGAGATAATGAAATGGACTGCGAAGCGTGATTTAGCTGCGATGCAAGCTGGCATTTGGAATTATACGAAATGATGCACTGGACTGGGAACCTTGATTTAGCTGCGATCCATGCTGACATTTCGAATTATACGAAATGATGCAATGGACAGGGAAGCGTGTTTTAGCTGCGATGCAAGGTGCCATTTAAAGTTATGCGAAATGATGCAATGGACTGGGATGCGTGATTCAGCTGGGATGCAAGCTGGTATGTAGAATTATGCGAAATGATGCAATGGTCCGGGAAAAACGATTTAGCTGCGATGCAAGCTGGCATTTAGAATTTTACGAAATGATGCAATGGCCTGGGAAGCGTGATTTAGCTGCGATGCAAGCTGGCATTTAGAGTTATACGAAATGATGCAATCGACTGGGAAGGCTGATTCAGCTTCGATGGAAGCTGGTATTTAGAATTATCCGTAATGATGCAATGGTCTGGGAGGAGCGGTTTATCTGCGATGCAAGCTTTCATTTAGAATTATACGAAATGATCCAATGGACTGGGAAGCTTAATTTAGCTGCGATGAAAGCTGGCATTTAGAATTATAAGAGATGATGCAATGGACTGGAAAGATTGATTTAGATGCGATGCAAGCAGGCATTTAATATTATTCGAACTGATGCAATGGATTGGAAAGATTAGTTTGGCTGCGATGGATGCTGGCATTTAGAAATATACAAAATGATGCAATAGACTGGGAAGCGTAATTTAGCTGCGATGCAAACAGGCATTTAAAATTCTTCGAAATGATGCAATGAACTGGTAAGCTTGATTTAGCAGCGATGCAAGCTGGCATTTAGAATTATGCGAAATGAGGCAATGGACTGGGAAGCTTCATTTAGCTGCGATGCAAGCTGCCACTTAGAAAAATACGGATTGATCCAATGGACTCGGAAGCTTGATTTCGCTCCGATGCAAGATGGCATTTAAAATTATACGAAGTGATGCAATGGACTTGGAAGCTTGATTCAGTTGCGATGAAATCTGGCATTTAACAGTATAACAAGGGATGCAATGGACTAGGATGCTTATTCAGCTGCGATGCAAGCTGCCATTTAAAATTATAAGAAGAGATGGAATGGACTGGGAAGCTTGATTCACCTGCGATGCAAGCTGGCATTTTTAATTATACGAAATGATGCAATGGACTGGGAAGCTTGGTTTTGCTGCAATGCAAGCTGGCATTTAGAATTATACGAAATAATGGAATGGACCGGGATGTTTCATTTAGCTGCGATGCAAGCTGCATTTAGAATTGTATAAAATCATGCTATATACTGGGAAGCGTGATTAAGCTGCGATGCAAGCTGGCATTTAGAATTGTGCGAAATGATGCAATGGACTATGAAGCGCGATTTCCCTGCGATGCAAGCTGACATTTAGATTGATGGGAAAGAATGCAACGGACTGCGAGGCTTGATTTAGCTGCGATGCATGCTGCCATTTAGAATTATATGAAATCATGCAATCGACTGGGATGCGTGATTTATCTGCGATGGAAGCTGCCATATAAAATTACACGAAATGATCCAATGGACTGGGAAGCTTGATTCAATTGCCATGCAAGCTTTCATTTATAATTATACGAGATGGTGCAATGGACTGGGAAGGTTAATGTAGCTGCGATGCAAGCTTCCATTTAGAATTATACCAAATGGGGCAATGGACTGGGAAGCTTCATTTAGCTGCGATGCAAGCTGCCATTTAAAATTATACGAAATAATACAATGGACTTGGATGCTTGATTTACCTGCGATGCAAGCTGGCATATAGAATTATATGAAATGATGCAATGGACTGCAAAGCTTGATGTAGCTGCGATGCAAGCTGCATTTAGGATTATACGAAATCATGCAATTGACTACAAAGCTTGTTTTAGCTGCCATGAAAGCTGGAATTTAGAGTTATACGAAATGATGCAATGAACTGGGAGGCTTGATTCAGCTGCGATGCAAGCTGGCATTTAGAATTACAAAATGAGGCAATGAACTCGGAAGCGTGATTTTTCTGCGATGCAAGCTCACATTTAAAATTATACAAAATCATGTAATGAACTCGGAAGGGTGATTTAGCTTCGATGCAAGTTGGAATTTAGAATTATACGAAATCATGCAATGAACTGGAAAGCGTAATTTACCTGCGTTGCAAGCTGGGATTTAGAACTATACGAAATGATGCAATCGACTGGGAAGCGTGATTTAGCTGCGATGCAAGCTGGCATTAAAAATTATACGAAATCATGCAATTGATTGAGAATTGAGATGCGTGATTTAGCTCCGATGCAAGCTGGCATTTAGAATTATACGAAATGATGCAATGGACTGGGAAGGTTGATTTAGCTGCGATGCAAGCTGGCATTTGAAATTATACGAAATTATGCAATTAACCGGTAAGTTTGATTTAGCTGCGATGGAAGCTGACATTTAAAATTATACAAAATGATGTAATGAACTGAGAAGCGTGATTTAGCTGCGATGCAACCTGGCATTTACAATGATACGAAATGATGCAATGGACAGGGATGCGTAATTGAGCTGCGGTGCAAGCTGACATTTAGAATTATACGAAATGATGCAATGGACTAGGAAGCTTCATTTATCTGCGATGCAAGCTGGAATTCAGAATTATACGAGATAATGCAATGGACTGCGAAGCGTGATTTAGCTGCGATGCAAGCTGGCATTTAGAATTATACGAAATGATGCAATGGTCCGGGAAGCTTGATTTAGCTGCGATGCAAGCTGGCATTTAGAATTATACGAAGTGATCCAATGGACTGAGAAGCTTAATTTAGCTGCGATACAAGATGGCATTTAGAATTCTCGGAGACGATGCAATGGATTGGGAAGAGTGATTTAGCAGCGATGCAAGCTGGCATTTAATGGTATACGATATGATGCAATGGACTGGAAAGCTTAATTTAGCTGCGATGCATGCGGGCATTTAGAATTATGCGAAATGATGCAATGGACTAGGAAGCATGACTTATCTGCGATGGAAGCAGCCATTTAAAATTATGCGAAATGATGCAATCGACCGGGAAACTTGATCCACCTGCGATACAAGATACCATTTAAAATTATACGAAGTGATGCAATGGACTGGGAAGCTTATTCAGCTGCGATGCCAGCTGGCATTTAAAGTGATACGAGGTGATGAAATGGACTGGGAAGCTTGATTCAGCTGCTATCCAAGCTGTCATTTACAATTATACTAAATTATGCAATGCACTGGGAAGCTTGATTTAGCTGCGATGGAAGCTGGCATTTAGAATTATTCGAAATAATGCAATGGACTGGGAAGCTTGATTCAACTGCGATGCAAGCTTTCATTTATAATTATACGACTGGGTGCAATGGACTGCAAAGCTTGATTTAGCTGCGATGAAAGCTGCCATTTAAAATTGTATGAAATGATACAATGGACTGGGATGCTTGACTTAGCTGCGATGCATGCCGGCATTTAGAAATATACGAAATGATGCAAGGGACTGGGAAGCGCGATTTAGCTGCGATGCAAGCAGGCATTTAAACTTCTGAGAATTGATGCAATGGACAGGGAAGTTTGATTCACCTGCGATGCAAGCTGACATTTAGAGTTATATAAAATGATGCAATGGACTGCAAAGCTTGATTTAACTGCGATGCAAGCTGGCTTTTAGAATTACACGAAATGATTAAATGGACTGCAAAGCTTGATTTCGCTGCCATGCAAGCTGGAATTTAGAATTATACGAAATGATGCAATGGACTGAAATGCTTGATTCAGCTGCGATGCAAACTGGCATTTAGAATTATACGTAATGATGCAATGGACTGGGAGGCTTGATTCAGCTGCGATGCAAGCTGGCATTTTGAAATAAACGAAATGATGCAATAGACTGGGAAGCGTAATTTTCTGCGATGCAATCTGACATTTAAAATTATACAAAATGATGCAATGAACTCGGAAGCGTGATTTAGCATCGATGCAAGCTGGAATTTAGAATTATAGGAAATGATGCAATGGACTCGGAGGCGTGACTTAGCTGCGACGGAAGCTGGCATTAAGAATTATACGAAATGATGCAATGGACTCGGAGGCGTGATTTAGCTGCGATGCAAGCTAACATTAAGAATTATACGAAATGATGCAATGGACTTTAAAGCGTGATTCAGCTGCGATGTAAGCTGGCATTTAGAATTATACGAAACGATGCAATGGACTTTAAAGCGTGATTCAGCTGCGATGCATACTGGCATGTAGAATTATACGAAATGATGCAATGGACTGGGAGCCGTGATTTACCTGCGATGCAAGCTGACATTTAGAATCATACGAAATGATGCAATGGACAGGGAAGCCTGATTGAACTGCGATGCAAGCCGGCATTTAGAATTATACGAAATGATGTAATGGACTGCGAAGCGTCCTTTATCTGCGATGCAAGCTGAAATTTACAATTATACGAAATAATGCAATGGACTGCGAAGCGTGATTTAGCTGCAATGCAAACTGACATTTAGAATTATACGAAATGATGGAATGGACTGGGAAGCTTGATTTAGCTGCGATGCATGCTGACTTGAAGAATTATACAAAATGATGGAATAGATTGGGAGGCGTGATTTAGCTGCGATGCAAGCTGGTATTTAGAATTATACGAAATGTTTGAATGGTCTGGGAAGAGCGATTTAGCTAGCATTTAGAAATCTACAAAATGATGCATTGGACTGCAAAGCTTGATTTAGCTGCGATGCAAGCTGACATTTAAAATTAAACGATATGATGCAATGGGCTGGGAAGCTTCATTTTCTACGATGCAATCTGACATTTAGAATTATACAAAATGATGCAATGAACTCGGAAGCGTGATTTAGCATCGATGCAAGCTGGAATTTAGAATTAAACGAAATGATGCAATGGACTCGGAGGCGTGATTTAGCTGCGATACAAGCTGGGATTTAGAATTATACGAAACGATGCAATGGACTTTAGAGCGTGATTCACCTGCGATGCAATCTGGGATTTAGAATTATACGAAACGATGCAATGGACTTTAAAGCGTGATTCAGCTGCGATGCAAGCTGGCATGTAGAATCATACGAAATGATGCAATGGACTGGGAAGCTGGATCTACCTTCGATGCAAGCTGACATTTAGAATCATACGAAATGATGCAATAGACAGAGAAGCGTGAGTGAGCTGCGATGCAAGCTGGCATTTAGAATTATACGAAATGATGCAATGGACTGGGAAGCTTGATATCGCTGCGATGCAGGCTGGCATTTAAAATTATACGAAATGATGCAATCCACGGGGGAGCTTGAGTTACCTGCGATGCAGGCTGCCACTTAGAATTATACGAAATGATACAATGGACTCCGAAGCTTTGTTTATCTGCGATTCAAGCTGGAATTTAAAATTATACCTAGTGATGAAATGGACTGGGAAGCTTGATTTAGCTTCGACGCAAGCTGGCATTGAAAAATTATACGAAATGATGCAATGGACTTGGAAGCTTGATTTAACTGCTATGCAAGCGGCATTTAAAGTTATACGAAATGATGCAATGGACTGGGAAGCTTCATTTAGCTGCGATGCAATCTGGGATTGAAAAGTTATACGAGATGATGCAATGGACTGGGAAGATTCATTTAGCTGCGATGCAAGCTGGTATTTAAAATTATACGAAATGATGCAATGGACTATGATGCTAGATCTAGCTGTGATGCAAGCTGGCATTTAATATTATGCGAGATGATGTAATGGACTGGGATGCCTGATTTACCTGCGCTGCAAGTTGGCATATAAAATTATACGAAATGATGCAATGGACTGGGATGCTTGATTTAGCTGCGATGCAAGCTGTCATTTCAAATTATACGAAAGGAAGTGATGGACTGGAAAACGAGATTTAGCTGCGATGCAAGCTGGCATTTAGAATTATACGAAATGATGCATTGGACTAGGAAGCTTGATTTAGCTGAGATGCAAGCTGACATTTAGAATTAAACGATACGATGCAATGGGCTGGGAAGCTTGATTCAGCTGCGATGCAAGCTATCATTTACAATTTTACGAAATGATACAATGGACTGGGAAGCTTGATTTAACTGCGATCCATGATGAAAATTAGAATTATACAAAATGATGCAATCGACTTGGAAGCTTCAGTTACCTGCGATGCAGGCTGGCTTTTAGAATTATACGAAATGATGCAATGGACTGGGAGGCTTGATTTGGCTGCGATGCAAGCTGACATTTAAAATTATGCGAAATGATGCAATGGACTGGGAAGCTTGATTTAGCTCTGATGCCATCTGGCATTTAAAATTATACAAAATGATGCAATTAACTAGGAAGCTTCATTTATCTGTGTTGCCAACTGTCTTTTAAACTTATAAAAAATGATGCAATTGACTGGGAAGCTTCATTTAGCTGTCATGCAAGCTGACATTTAAAATTATACAAAATGATGGATTGGACTGGGAAGATTGATTTAGCTGTCATGCCAGCTGGCATTGAAAATTATAAAAAATGATGCAATGGGCTGGGAAGCTTGATTTAGCTGTGATGCCATCTGCCATTTAAAATTATACAAAATGATGCAATGGACTGGGAGGCTTGATTTAGCTGTGACGCAAGTTGGCATTTAAAATTATGCAAAATGATGCACTTAACTGGGAAGCTTGATTTAGCTGTGTTGCCAGCTGTCTTTCAAAATTATACAAAATGATCCAATTGACTGGGAAGCTTCATTTAGCTGTCATGCAAGCTGGCATTTAAAATCATACAAAATGATGTATTGGACTGGGAAGCTTGATTTAGCTGCGATGCAGGGTGGCATTTAAGAATATACGAGGTGATGAAATGAACTCGGAAGCTTGATTCAGCTGCGATGGAAGCTGGCATTTAGCATTATACGAGGTCATGCAATGGACTGGGAAGCTTGATATAGTTGCGATACAAGCTGACATTTACAATTATACTAAAAGATACAATGGACTGGAAAGCTTCATTTAGCTGCGATGCAAGCTGGCATTTAGAATTATACGAAATGATGCATTGGACTAGGAAGCTTGATTTAGCTGAGATGCAAGCTGACATTTAGAATTAAACGATACGATGCAATGGGCTGGGAAGCTTGATTCAGCTGCGATGCAAGCTATCATTTACAATTTTACGAAATGATACAATGGACTGGGAAGCTTGATTTAGTTGCGATGCAAGCTGGCATTTAGAATTATACGAAATGATGCAATGGACCGGGAAGCTTGATTTAGCTGCGACGCACGCTGACATTTTTAATTGAACGAAATGATGCAATGGACTGGGAGGCTTGATTTAGCTGTGATGCAAGCTGGCATTTAGAATGATACGAAATGATGCAATGGACTGGGAAGCTTGATTTAGCTGCGATTCAAGCTGGCATTTAAGGTTATTCGAAGTGATGCAATGGACTGGGAAGCTTGACTCACCTGCGATTCAAGCTGGCATTTAAAATTATACGATGTGCTGCAATGGACTGAGAAGCTTGATTCAGCTGCTCTGCAAGCTGGCATTTAAAATTCTACGAAGTGATGCAATGGACTGGGAATCTTATTCAGCTGCGATGCAAGCTGGCCTTTAAAATTATACGAAGTGATGCAATTGACTTGGAAGCTTGATTTAGCTGCGATGCAAGCTGGCATTTAGAATTATACGAAATGATGCAATGGACTGGGAAGATTGATTTAGCTGTGATGCAAGCTGGCATTTAGAATTAAACGAAAGGATGTAATGGACTGGGAAGCTTGATTTAGCTGCGATGCAAGCTGGCATTTAGAATTATACGAAATGATGCAATTGACTGGGAAGCATGATTTAGCTGCGATGCAAGCTGGCATTTAGAATTATACGAAATGATCAAATTGACTGGGAAACTTGATTTAACTGCGATGCAAGCTGGCATTTAGGGTGATACGAGGTGATGCAATGGACTGGGAAGCGTGATTTAGCTGCGATGCAAGCTTGCATTTAAAATTATACGAAATGATGCAATGGACTGAGAAGCTTGATTTAGCTGCTATGCAAGCTGGCATCTAAAAGCATACAGAATAATTCAATGTACTGGCAAGCTTGATTTAGCTGCGATGCAACCTGGCATTTAAAATTATACGAAATGATGCAATAAACTGGGAAGCTTGATTTAGCTGCGATGCAAGCTGGCATTTAAAACTATAGGAAATGATGCAATGGACTGGGATGCTTCATTTTGCTGCGATGCAGGCTGGCATTTAAAATTATACGAAATCATGCAATGGATTGGGAAGCTTGATTAAGCTGCGATGCAAGCTGACACTCAAAATTATACAAAATAATGCAGTGGACTCTGAAGCTTAATTTCGCAGCGATGCAAGCTGGCATTGAAAATTATACTAAATGATTCAATCGACTGGGAAGAGTGATTTAGCTGTGATGCAAGCTCGCATTTATAATTATATGAAATGATGCAATGGTCTGGGAAGATTGATTTAGCTGCGATGCAACCTGGCATTTAAAATTATACGAAACGATGCAATGTACTCGGAAGCTTGATTTAGCTGCGATGCAAACTGCCATTTAAAGTTATATGAAATGATGCAATGGACTGGAAAGCTTGATTTAGCTGCGATGCAAGCTGGCATTTAAAATTATAGGAAATGATGCAATGGAACGGGATATTTGATTTAGCTGCGATGCAAGCTGGCATTTAAAATTATGCGAAATGATGGAATGGACTGGGAAGCTTCATTTAGCTGCGATGCAACCTGGCATTTAGAATTATACGAGATGATGCAATGGACTGGGAAGCTTGTTTTATCTGCGATGCAAGCTGGCATTTAAAATTAAACGAAATGATGCAATGGACTGGAAAGCTTGATTTAGCTGCGATGCAAGCTGGCATTTAAAATTATGCTAAATGATGCAATGAACTGGGAAGCTTGATTTAGCTGTGATGCCATCTGGCATTTAAAATTATACAAAATGATGCAATGGACTGGAAGGCTTGATTTAAGTGTGATGCCAGCTGGCATTTAAAATTATACAAAATGATTTAATGGACTGGGAGGCTTGATTTAGCTGTGATGCAAGTTGGCATTTAAAATTATACAAAATGTTGCACTGGACTGGGAAGCTTGATTTAGCTGTGATGGAAGCTGGCATTTAAAATTATACAAAATGATGCAATGGACTGGAAGGCTTGATTTAGCTGTGATGCCAACTGGCATTTAAAGTTATACAAAATGATGCAATCGACTTGGAAGCTTGATTTAGCTGTGATGCAAGGTGGCATTTAAGATTATACGAAATGGTGCCATGTACTGGGAAGCTTAATTTAGCTGTGATGGAAGCTGGCATTTAAAATTGTACAAAATGATGCAATTTACTGGGAAGCTAGATTTAGCTGTGATGCAAGGTGGCATTTAAAATTTTACAAAATGATGCAATGTACTGGGAAGCTTGATTTAGCTGTGATGCAAGCTGGTATTTAAAATTATACAAAATGATGCAATGGACTGGGAAGCTTAATTGAGCTATGATGCAAGATGGCATTAAAATTATACAAAATGATGCAATGGACTGGGAAGCTTGATTTAGCTTTGATGCAAACTGACATTTAAAATTATGGAAAATGGTGTAATGAACTGGGAAGCTTGATTTGATCTGGAGTAAACTTTTACCACATACGTAAATTCTGTTTAAACTGAAATGAAAAGAAATCTTACGTGGTAACATTGATACAGCTAACACCGAATTAACCAGTCGTAATAAATCATAAAAGAATATAAAACTGAACTGAAAATGGATATGTGCTTAATAAATAGTTAGAATTAATAACGCCGCTAAACATAAATCGATGGCAACATAAAGGAGCTGGATGAAAATCGAAACTAAGGACTTGATTATATTACTTTACTAGGTTTTAATTGTCATGAGAATAAGTTTGTCATTAATTGAAGTGTGAATTTGTCTTGGTGTCACGTAATAGGGAAGGTTGTTAGTTGCCATTAAGAATGAAATAACTACAGCAACATGTTATGACTGAGGGAGAAATAGCTTACGCATTTACGCAGTTCAAGATATTTCGTATCTTAATGGGTTCTAAAAGTAGCAAAGTTGACAAGAACATATTGAAGAACAATCTTAGATAAACTGAAAACTTAAGTGAACACATGACTACATGAAGGAATGATTGAGAGAACGAACATTTTTTTTTGTCACACATTATCTAAACAACCTGGACCGTTGGGGTATTTTTTCTTTTGTATAAGTCTACTCATAGACATGATTTGAATGATGAACGAAAACATCAAAATAACAAGACAACGTAATTGACTTTTTCATAACTAGTTTTCTGATGAATGGGGCAAAAAGGAGTACATATTTGTTGCAAGTGTGATTAGTGTTGGTGTGCCTAATGGTTAAAGAAGTTTCTTTATCATGAGAAAGGTGACCTCACATTTTGTCACGAAAGTTCTCGACCGTTGTGCTGGCTTTAAAGCACAATAAATAGAGAGTTTGTTACTCTATGGCCAATGCATAACTCAAGACAAGTACGGTTATGCATCGAGAAGTTAAATACCATCCACACAACAAGCAGCAATAAAAATGAACAAATTTTGCATGTCTGCAAACCAAAAAGCACCCTAAATATCATAAAAGGATGTGGTAGTTGTTATTTGTTTGGAGGTGTCTTTTTGGTTGTTTCTTTTAGAGTCGTTTTACACACAGGTTAAATTTGATACTACACTGAAGAGATAAGCAATTGGGAAAGAATGTTAGAGGAAAACACTGCAGTATCAATCTTTTCAAGCTAAATGACAGTACTATTTTCACATGCATACAAAGCTTTGTGGTTTCCTGCAATGGTTAGGACAATATAGCTAAGCAATGTATCATGAGTGAAACATTGATAACGTTGCGATCAGAAGCTGGTAACACGCAAAATAGTGGTACTGAAGCTATACAGTTTATGATGTATGGGAAGTTTAGAAGAACACTCGATTTTCCGAGACCACCATATGATTTTCCAGGAGCCTTTGCAGGTTTAGAACATCAATCACCAAAGCAACTGAAGTGTTTAAAGTCGCAGACAGGACTACGACATGGAAAACGTCCGTCTTCAGTACGATCCGATTACCTCAGAATCAAACGCCCAGTAGCTTAATGTTAAATATGGGAAAAGTAATTGCTTGCGTCAAAGGCAGAAAATCATATACATAGCGGTTAAAACATCTTTATCTCTCATAACTAATTTTAATTCTATAATGTGTCCGAAGTCTACTTTGATAATATGCATAATCGTTACCGAGCAGTGCGGTTTCTGGAGTCCTTGAGCCGCGGGGGGACGGGGGGGGGGGTGCAAATCCGACAAAGGTACGAAGCGTCCAGTTTACAAATTAACGCTTCCGTCGTTTTCTTGATAGAAGCATCCATGAAAGAAATTAACACTTCTGTCAAGAAGGGCGAATCTGACAAAGGACAAAGGGACGAAGCGTCCATTTTACAAATTAACGGTTCTATGAAAAAACGATAGAAGGTTCCATCGGTAAAATCAACGCGCAGTAGCGGGGATTACTCGTTTGCTGCAAATATAAGATACCATTATTTTCCACACTGAAGTAAACAAAAATGTGGCTGTGGGAAGCAAGATCTGTAATTAGATCGTTGTTATATCAATGACAGTGAGTGATTCTGCACTGACTATGAATCTCGTACAGCTAAAATAGCTCGACAACGACTAGAGGCAATAAAGAAATATCTTTCTGTCCGTGATCGCGTCCAACAACAATTACAACAGCGTGAGGAAGTTCGAGTGGAATTTGCAGAAGATGCGGCAGAATTATTTAAACCAGTCACAGAGACTACTAAATCTCTTCTTCCATCGCTGGAACAAACGGGTAAAGCAACTGGGAAAATAGCAGTAAGAACTAAAAAAACAAAAAAGATTATACCGGAACTTCCGGCTGAAATAGATGCTGATCAGCTACAATTACAAGAAGAAATTCAAGTACTCGAGGGTATTGACAAAGTTCATGAGGAGATCGGCGATATTAAGGATACTGTTGCATCAAAACCAAATTCAAAACCAAACCACCAGCCCGATTTACCATAAAAGGTCGTAAACTACTTCGAGAGAAACCTATAGCGGTTGTTGCAATAGGATATTCAAATCCTGATGACTTATTAGATCCAAATACCGCCAGTGTATCAGGAAAAAAGTTCGGTTCCTTTAGTATTTCTAAAGTCCCGTGTTATGACTAGAATTTCTGGTGATCAAAACAAGAATGAATTTGCAAATTTTGAGAAACAAGTCGAAGAAGTCAGAAAAGCGCCATTACCTGGAGATATATTATTATCGCCCGAAAAATCAAAATTTAGACCACCCCGTATCGAGGAAGAAGAAACGACGGGAAGTAGTCTGTCACTCGTGGGTTATCTCAACTTCATAAAAAAACAAATATTTGAGAGTCTAGATAAACTTTGTCCCAATAACCTCCTTGCCGATGTTGATTGACCGGAAATTTTAATCGGTGGAAGATGAGCAGGCAATAATTCCACAGAAATCATCAATGAAGCAGCTGCTATTTGTCAACGATTATTTACAGGTAGCATTATGGATATTAACGTTTATCGTGCACTTTACCGATGATTACTGCAGCGACTAATCGCTACAATGGTCAAGTATGCAATCAGATCAGTGGCGAGAAAATAACATGATCATACACAATGTTCAACGTGGACCTGTTATGGTCAGGGTGATAAATTCACGATTGCCAACATACAAAGTTATCTACGGAGATGGACTCGGCGATGTTGTTCAAGGTCTATTTAGAACTGTAAATTCAAAAGCGATTCCGATTGCAAATCAACTAGGAATGAAAGCCATTGATGTTGTTCGTGACAAAGCTATCGGCACCGTCGGCGATGTTGCCGGTAAAGCATTCTCAGCGATCCGACAACGACTAGCACGATTAATACGCAGATCGCCAGCGGTACGACCGCAGCCAGTAAAACTACCCAGCACCAAAGTGATGGAAGCTGCAAGCGAACGACTAGCTGAGTTAGCTGGTGTGCAACTGACAAAACAACAAGCTGCAGATAGAGAAAAAAAGATAACCGCAAGTCTAATAGCGGGAAGTGGCCAGACCCATTGTCGTCGTGTTAGACTATGATAAATATAATAAAATGTTCAAGCTTATAACTAATCTCGCATTTGACATGGACGCCGCAGTCCTCAAAGATGAATGAGTATGTGATTATCAGTATTATTCTTATGATGCACGTGTACCTGACGCAAGTGGGCGAATCGAACTACAAGTTCAGGATACAAGTAGATATTTCTTGCTCGCCGAAGCATTCATTGAGATCGAAGGTCAGCTTTTAAAAGCAGATAATACAGCGTATGGAATTGGAGATCGAGTTGGTTTTATTAATAATGGTGTTATGGCGTTGTTTAACAGTGCCACATACAGCATTGACGGAAAGAATACTGAATCATGTCTTGTAAACGTCGATGTTGCTACGACAGTTATCGGACTAGCCCAATACAGCGATGATTATTCAAGGTCTGCAGGTCCATCAATGATGTTCGCCAAAGATACCACTGATCAGCCCAATGACAGAAACGTAACAATGAACGCCGCTGGAACCGAAGCCGCATCGATGAACGAAAATTTCAGCCTGTGGTTCGAAGTACGTCGACCGATGTTAAACGACGATGAAGAATTTTCATATGTAATTCCACTATCACACATATTTGGATTTTGCAGAATGTTAGAAAAGATATTTCTGGTGCCAAACACAGTTGTACTTGTCAGAAAAGTCACAGACAACGATGCAATATGGCGAAATAACGCCGTGGATGCTGGTAAAGTGAGGTTGACAAAACTTTCCTTGTGGATGCCAACAATAGCACCATCACTCACAGAAGAACAACGGCTGCCCTCTTTAATGGACAACGGCGGAAAATCAACTCTGTCATGGTTGACCATGACCACATACAGCATTCAAAGTAACGCTAACGGTTTATTCACATGGCAAATATCAACACAACAGTGATTTTCAGCGCCACGATGACATACATTTCCGAGCTCGTGTAAGTGGTGCGTTGTCAGCTGGTGGTTACAGACCAATCGCTGTTATATTGTCAGACTAAACAATGCTGCTTGAAGGTGTTGGTGGACGAATGAGAGTCATTGATGCACCAGTGGAAAATATGTAACTAGATTCACTAGAGAAACCATTACAAAGTAATGCAACAAAGCAATTGGATCATTTATAATATTGTATAAATTTCATATCATCACGGCAACGTTACACTGACGTCTGGTTAGATCAAAAAGCTACAATCGGCATCAAAAAGAATTCTGGAATAAAAATATCGCTGAAATCATTGGCGTTGCAAGGCCCAAATAAGTTGTCACTGACAGAACGTCAACTCAAACACTTCAGTGACGCCAAACGATCAAAGAGCGGCGTATGACTTGTTCTTTCTGCGCCTACCATTACGGACCTAGCGAAAGCACGTGGTATATTTCCACTCATTGCAGCTATATCAGCGTTAAGAACCGCTAAGCCCCAGCTGTTGCAAAAGCAGCTAAACTCGGTGCTGTTGGAACAGCTGCCGGTATAGCAATGAAAAAAGCTACAGGACACGGATTAAAGACCTCCAAACAAAAAAGAAAGCGGGGGCATTCAATAGTTGGAAGGGGTCTGCCAGGGACTCCAACGTGGTACGGTCTAGGTCTAAGACTACCAGGAATTCCCTTCTGAAAATAACCCATGTCCAATTTTGATTTACTTGATGCTTCTCGTCGATTAAAAATAAAACAACTTTAGAGGAGTTTTCATGCAAGATCAATTACCAAAACAACCAAATAATCAGGAGACAGATATTACTAATCTCGATGGTCATTCTGGCCCAGGTACTCACTGGGTTGCATATACTGTTCATCGTCGTGGTGTTGTTTATTTTTAATCATACGGGCTAGCCCCCCCCCCCCATAATTTCTCAAGTATGCTGGTAGAATTCAAGCGATCCCACTCTGGTATTCAACATTACCAACACAGACATTAACAGATCCACGTATATATGGTCATGAATCACCTGCAGAAATCGATGCGATATCGAGATCGTCAGATGCACCTCATAAAGTCGTACACGAGTGCGAGGTCGCTAGCGACCCAGGCATAACCGTCGTTTTAAGTAACCACTTAGAGTGCAAAGCACTTCGTATAATGGTTAATATTTATGGACGATCCTCTATTAAAGATAAGAAAAAATACTAAATGGCATTGATTTATCAGCAAATGCGACTAAAGATGATATTGCTGATCTTATGAACCTCGCTGGTGTTGACCGGGATGAAGCTGTTATTTTTCAGGATCGATTCGTCAGGTTAAAGACGAGCAATATTAAGTGGATTGATATTATCCGTAGAGTTATGAGTACTACAACGGATAATATTCCAGTATTTACTGACGGATGGGGAATCAGAGACTCAAGTGTATCAATCGCAACTATCAGAAATGAAATTATAAAAAGTGTTGCTGATCTTTTACGATCCACCCGTGATAAATTACAGGTGAACTCAATATGAATGGAAATAAAATTGTTTGTTTTGAGAGAACCAACAAACCACGAAGATGGCACAAGAAAGAAATATGTGGACGATAAAGATACTGTAGTCGGTGACAAGCTAGCTACATTACGCGCTGGGTATGGTGTTCACGTGAACATGTTTACAAATCTTCGTACAAACTTTCAGAACCTTGATAAAATCAACGATGATTTCTTTGGAAATCTGATGGTTGTTGACGTGAGACTAGCTGAAATTAGTACAAAACTCGGTGATATTAGACCAGTTATGTCAAACATTGAAACGATTAATAAACGACTCGGTGTTATCCGAGATACAAGATCTGTGTCAGACATCAACGTAACAAGATACTGAAGATGCTAAAACCTCGTACATATAACCAGTGGAATACCTGACATCGTTGAAAAAATCAGAGCGATCGAATCAAGTATTGGAATGCTTATCATTCCACACAAGACTCCTGTGATCAACGTGGTATACACGGTAACATTAGGATCAGCAACATGGTCACAGCAAAATAACACCCTTAAACGTACAACAAAAGTCACTGGTGGGTACAGGCTGTTCGTATTCAGCTATGCAAAATTTAGGATATGTACTAAATATATATGGCGTCATTCAACCGATACTTTTTCTGGAACCTTGTTTATTGTGTTAAATCAAGTGGTCGAGGGAACGTTTATACTGGACCCAGCTGATAAAAAATTAACCACAGTGACGTACTGGCGGTGTCTGGAATTTGTCGCTAAAACGCTTCATTTGGTTACTTAAAGTTAATGTAATATGCAAATGGAATACAAATTGTTTCACCCACCACCCAGATGAAATAACATTATAAGATCTAAATTTAGTAAATTCATACAGATTTGAACAAGTACGTTCATGGCAATCATCATTAAAAACATTATCGAATAATATCAAGTAAAAGAAAAAAAATATTGCAGACGTATCATAGTCATTGACGTTGTTGTATACGCTGCGTCCGCGGTAGCCGCTGAAACAATAACTTTAATCGGCACATTGTCAGCTGCATTTGTGATAGCATCAGCCGTAGGAATCGGTGTTGCTGTCATCGCAGGTGTTGCTGGCATACTTAACATCGTAGCAAAGAAATTATCAACGTGTGCAACTACTAAATTACACGAATATACAAAGCTGTTTTCATCAGCAACACAAGTATATACAAATTCATCTTCGTTGATATCTGCAGGATTAAATGACGGTGTAATTACCGACGCTGAATTCACGGATATGCTTAACCATTACAATGATGTGTCCAAGGTATTCTGTGTCCGAGATGCTTCGCATCTTGCGCATAGCGATCACACACAAAGTGTCAAGCAGCAAAGCGTTTCAGCACAAAGCACACAATCATCAACGACAGCATTTCAAAATTAAAGTACTAGCATGCTGTATAATTAATGATGACAAACAATGGAAGAGTAACACAATTACTAGAACAAATCACTGCTAATATAACACCGCCACGTACCATGATGATATCAGCTACGTCAACACAACCAGAATTTAATATTAGTTTTCCTACACCGATTTACCCACCAAACGGTTGGTCACTTGAAATCGCACTTGCATAACTTCGAGTCTTTAATAGTTGGTCAAATATTAGATCAAAATCGTTTGGAGGATTACCAGCCAACAACTCTCTCGTATTTGCATATAAAAATAAACCTGATGGAACACCGGATTGGAACGTTTTAAGTATTCCAACGGGAAGTTATCAAATCGAGAACATCAACGATGAATTTCAACGTAGAATTAAATCTATCACAGGTCGAGAATCAAACATCGCCATAACAGTATATGAACCAGCGTTATCGGCGGCGTTTGAAATATCAACACCAGATTATGCCGTTGACTTTTAACAGTCATCGATTAGAACCGTACTTGGATGGCTAGAAGAAATCCCACTACAACCGGATCGTCTTCCTCTACCAGCGAAGTCTGATTTTGCAACGGATAAACCTGATTGTATAAAAACTGCAAAATACAGATCTCATTCACAACGGAGAGATAATAAAAAATTACATTAGTAGGTGGATATACTGGATGGATATACAATGACGCGATGTTTGGATTTAAGGAAACAAAATATTCAAGTACGGTATTTATCCAGCTAATAACGCAGGAATACAAAGATAAGAAAAATGATCTACGTCGTTTACTACAACAGTATGTGCTTGAATATCAAAACGATAATCTTAAAGAAAAAATTATTAATACAGTAAAACATCTAAACCAAGTACAATATGATGCAGGATATTTTCAAAGTACATCATAGATGTGGTGCTTCAACATGGTGATTTATCCATATCATACATAGGTTTATCCGTACCCAGGGTTAAAGATATTAATAAGTCATATCGACAATTATTTCTTGAGCATTTCGGGATCATCGAAGATCAGCTGCCGACTTTCAAGATACAAGGTCTCGACGTTGATAGTATGAAATACAACGACGTCGTTGATGAACATTTTCCAGCGATCCTACAAACATGGAAAAAATAGACGATCAGAGAATAACAACAATAGTCAAATACGATAATGATCCAGATGGTGGTGGCAGACACATATCACCGGGCATCGTCAGCATCACATCTACGATATCCGTAAATCTTGCCTGTGATGCAGTATATGGAAGTTAGCAGGCAGATCTTGTAAAATCTAACAAGCCCAGCAAAGATATATTCTTTATTCGTTTCGGTTGGTTGTGTCAGTTCCGGTCAATCCTGTTTATTTAAGGTGTCGTAATCCATGATTGTCATGGATACATTTCAGACTTACAGACCAAGATGGTCATTTGTTGGACACAAGAAATGAAGAATTATCTCTGAGTTTGTATGTGCATGATCGGCCGTGAAGCGATCCACCATAAAATGGTGGTCCCTATATATCCATGGAACGTTTTCAGTGTTTCATATAGTAAAAAAATACTTATTTCTCGTGCACGTTCTATATACCGTAAAAAAAGATATTCATTTTTTCTGTTCACGATTTTATTTTTTCACCACTGAGAACATCCATGGATTCACTAGCGTTCCAATGATTGCGACCGTCATCGTAAATAGTTCACGGTATCACAACTTTCACTTTCACAATCAGGTTGTAAACCGTTCACGGTCTCATAGTGAATCGTTTTACTTTCACAATCAGACTGTAAACAGTCTAACATAATATTTTTAACTGCTTTACGCGCATACCAACTGTCTTTTTTGTTTCATATTTGCTAGACAATTCTGATTTAATTTTCTCTATTGCAATTGCAAGTGGGGTAAATTCACAAATCTGTGTATCAGAGACGCCAGCGAGAGATAATTGCATTGCCTGTTCAAGTAATTTAATAAGTCTGTATTTTCCCTCTGATTTTCGTTCTTGCATTATTTCAAAATCATATGATTTTTTCGGAATCAAGCTGGTCGTTAACTTTTATAGCATTGTTATTTAATTTTTCAATCGATGAAATAATCGCATTACTATTTTCTGGATTCATGATATGATAAAATTTTGTTTAGCAACATGGACATGGAGGTGGTACTAACATCGACGCATAGACTTGCTAGGGAGATAGAACAACGAGGTGTTGAATCTCATACTTATCATAGTTTCTTTCGATGGCACGGTGATGCATGGACATCTGAACGAATGGGTGAAAAATATATCCCTAGAATTATTATATGGGATGAGATATGTACCGTATCCAAAGATGTGTAAAAATATTTCTTGATTGGTTACTGACAAAAATACTGCAATCAGTATGTCTGGTGATCATGGTCAACCACCACCCCTTTGTCGGTGAATCACCACATTGCTGGTTACGCGAATACGTAGACGTTTTTGAAGAAATACTGGATGATCACATAGCCGTTGACGAATCGATGAAAGAGTTTTAAAAAAAAGTTAATTTGAATGCAGCCGGATAAGATTCAATGCGAGATAATGCGCACAGTATCCCAGAAATGACGAGTAATGATTTTTGGAATTTATGGCACCCTAGCGATCTCATAGTCGTGTCTCGGAAAATAGTTCATGATTGTCTTCAGCGCAGATTATTTTCACTTCATCGAGAGAAATTTTCAAATCTACCTGTACCATTGTGTTTTCGTCCAGCAGATACCCGTCGGTAAAACATCGACGTTGAAATTGCGGGATCGTTGGAGAGACAAAAACTTGTTCTTAATGGGCAAATCCACGCTGAGCAGCTGTTGAATCTAATCTGTAGATTGCAGGCCTCCCTGTAGATCGTACCACGATGGAAATTGTATGTGTGGTCATACTACAAATGGGATCAGTTGCTCTTTCTTTACCACATTCAAGTTCGCCGGGTTCATATAAATACCTGACAGTCACGTTATCGAGTAATGGTTATTCTGAGGAAGAGTCACGTCGCTTGATTTGTATGCGTTTCTTCGCATTTGCATTGATGAGTTTCATAGAAATTTCACGCGTAACTTCATTGTTTAGCGCGGCTATTACACGCGGTAGTCTTGCAACTCATTCGCTATATCTCTTGCCTCTGGAAATTTCCTGAGCATAATGATATCCAAACAATCTCTCAGCAAGTGTTCGATTAAATCGCTCAACGATTGCCTGATCGCGATGAATTGCGGTGTGTCCTCGTCTGATTTTGACGTTATGTTGCTTCATCAACGACGTTACTGCACCAAAAACTTCTTTGCCAGAATCAACCTGTAGCAAATGTGGTCATCGCAAGGGTTCTCGTTGATAAATTCGTTCAAACACATATGCAGCTTCATTGGCTGTTTTATTTGATAGCGGCTCTGCTTCTTTGAATCTACTTGCAACGTCGACGACTTCTACCTGTTTGAATAGTGTCATGTGGTAAAAACAAAATATCGCCCTGATGAACTTCTTTGGGAGTGTTAATATCAAACCGTCCATACGTACTGAATCTTTCTAGGTGATGGTAGATAAATTTGCCATATTGCTTGTCTGGATAACCAATCTGAAATAACAGCATAACTATTTTACCTTTCATTGCAGATCTTATCAAACAGATTTTAGCGTGTGAATCAATTTCACGTCTGCAATATATCGTTGTTGTAAATCTGGATTTTTATACGCAACATCATGAACGTGGCACGCTTGATCAATAGCATTTATTGGATACTCTCCAGGTCTTAGTTAATCTTTTTCGTCAAGTCGGATATAAAGATGGGTTCCAGGACCACAATAATTATATCCCAAAAGTTGTTTCTCGCCAGAATACTTAGCCCATGGAGTTCCTGGCGATTGCCCCAGTGCAGCAGCGATGTCACCGCCACGTTTTGCTTGGGAAACAAATTTGTATTTCTTGTACCACATCGTACGCACGTACCTATGAGTGCATGTTTGTTAATCCTCGTCGTTTTTGTTCTTAATCCACTGGTATCAGTGGGTGCTTTTGCATCGAACACAATATAAACTAATATATTTGTGTATATTTCTACAATATGAACGTGACTGACTTCTCAGCAACACGAGAACAAGAACCAGTCAATCATCATCCGGCATTACCAAACTTTATCCGTGCAATTATCATATTTCCTAGTGGATCTGATAAGACTCAATTGCTTCTTAACCTGATGATGAGATGGCTTAAGTAGAGCAAGCTTTATTTAGTGGCACTATCTGCAGATGATCAGCGATGTTATAATGTTCTTAAAGATTTTAATGAAACCGCAAAAGAGTTAAATACTGATGACACCGACACTTTATCGACCGATGTTAGCGTGGGTGATAAATCATCCGTTGATATTATCGATTTTATCACTGACGTCGACGATGCTCCGTCTGTCAATGACATCGACGGGTATATCAACAAAAGTAGTAGTTCTAACAGCATAGTACCTTCTCTCGCTTGATGATAGCAGCTGGGTTTTTTTCTTAGTGTGATTCTACCTAAAGAATTATGTATTATCTTTTCTTTAGAGGAATCGGATACCTAGTTTTCACTTGAAACAATGAAATGGAAACTTACCTCTAAAAGAGAAAACGCACATAAGCAATGATGAATAAAATAACAGCAATGACCACACTCAATCAATTTACAATCTTCCCACTGTCAGTTAAATGAAAATATGGGCAGTCGCACCAAACGAAGATGACCAATCGCTAACAAATGATTATAAAATGCGTGGGAACTTGCGAAGAAAACGAAGAAATAGCAAAAAGACATTTGAACATCAGAGACAAAAGCAGGAAATAGAAAGGTTCACACAACAAAAACAACCGATGAGCAATTGCTAGTGGTATTAATAATCGTTTTTTTTTTCTCAATTGTGAAAAACAAAATCCTTTTGCACATAATACAGTAAAGGATAGAGATCATTTATGCTGTAAAAAGATATGAAATAAGCAAGAAAAACATAAATTGTCTTAGCATACAAAATTCAGCTGTTTAAAGGTAATATGAGACATTAGCACCTTCTTCCAGAGCAAGGGTATAATTTACTTGAATGGCAAAAGGTGTTTAAATACAATATTATATTTTTACCTGACACAGTGAGTTATCCTTGGAATCATTGGCCTAGGATTGCAATAAATAGATTCAGTATCACATTATAATACCTTCGCTAGGTAAAATAGCATCAAGAATTATGCATAAATCCCTTCACACCTAAAATCCAAATTTCTCTTTGTGCTACGTTGACAAACTTACTTGGAAAAACAAATGACGTTACTTAATGTTAAAAGAAGTTACAAATCTACATTGTTTAGAAAAGCGTGTTCGTTGAAGATTAATCAAGGATGTAAAATAATATCACATTTGTGTATTTTCAAAAAAAAATTTTTTGTCCTGCACATTTGTACACACTGTGACTTTAATCATAATAAAATTGCTGTTATACAGTTAGGGACTTGTAAAACTTTTCTAACTTTTTTAATTCCGTTTGCTTACCTTTTTCAGTTATCTCAATAAAGTTAAAGAATGTATAAAGAGCAAAGAAATGAGAAAGTTGAGATCAGGAGTAGGTGATGGCACAGAAGGTATACAATATGTGGTTCATTGTAAAGAATAAAGATTAAAACTCGATATTGATATGCAAACATTGTATCATTGTCCAATGTATCGTGGTGCCTACTCTAGGGATTCAGATTTAGCATTACGCTGTGGTGACAGAAGGTAGAAATAGATACAACAAACTGGAAATATGTTTTCAAATGATATAATTAGGTTTCAATCAGTTGTGCTGTTAGTTAATGATAAGTACAGAAATAAAATTGCTATATTCTGCGAATACTAACACAAAAATCATCTGTATAGTATTCAATACAAATGTAGTTCACCTGACACTTACTTCATCCAGGACGATCATAAATGTATAAAGACACAGGAGAAAGTGATTCACAAGCGTTTTGCAACTCATAATATAAAATCTCTCACTGACAAACAAGGTATTCTGCGATGCTTTTCAATTGATGAAACAGATTACATAGGCCACTAAACGTATATTCGAATAACAACACAAATATACAGAAACTAGTAGGTAACTGTTAACGTTTTTTTTTAGAAAATGGTATTTATTGTTCAGGCTTTATTTAAGATATTCACATGATAACCATTTGCATGGGAGCGGTCTTAAATTAGCCAAGAAATCAAAAGGCATTCTCGTCCAAAATAATTGGAAAGAAATGTCGATGTATATCTATTGTTTGTATGACGGCAAGGTAATATTCAAAAGAAATCAGTTGCTTTGGTCATATCTAATTGTGTCAGAAAATGGTCACTATACATAGATATGTAAATATGCAAATGCTATTTACAGTCTGAAGTGCATTTAATCGATATGAAACATTATCACTTTGGATCCAATTTACCTACTATGAACAATCGTATAACAATTTAACAATCAGACATGCATACACATTAATAATATCGTTAGAATATGTCAAACGTTTGTGTGCAAAAAGATTTAACATAGAAGTGAAAAGATGATCGTGATAAATTCTGAATTATTGAAATGCACAATGGAAACAGTATTTTATTTGTAAGTGACGACTTTTGGATTTTAGATGGTGTAATAAAAGAAAGCAACCAATCTAACTAAGCGGTAGACATTTTGAAATAGGTGCAGGTGATCATGCAAAGACAACAATGAAACATAAACCGTCCTAGAGGAGACAATGTTATCCCAGATGTAATAACAATAGACATTACAAATACTTTGTAACGAAACTAAAGTTATAAACTTTATATTCGTTTCAGGTTTCCTTTTCAATAACAACTTGTTTCCTAGTGAATTAATCCAGTTGTCTTTAAGTTTAGCTGGATGAAGGAATGTTCATATCTTGACATCATGATATATTTGGAGTATTGTAAAGACATAAAACCACATAATATTACTAGGATATCTCAATACATCACACGATAAGAGTAGGATATTTGTGTTTATGTGTCCAACTCACGATGTATTTCCGTAGGATTATAGCACTTTAAAGATATAAATGTGATAGTTCTGAGTCATATGTGGTTTACAAGCACAAGTCTATTTTTCTTATGCAACCTAGTACGTTATAGCGAACTCCATTAGCTATTATTTAAGACTGAATAAATATTGGTTACAATATGCTTTTCAATTGTAGCATGTTCCAGATTTTACGTGATAGTGAAAACAGATTAACTAGAACATGTTGCAAATATGTTTGTTGCAGATTGATATGATAAAGATTTTACTGCATAAATGCACTATTGCTTAATTTTTCCATGTACTTCAGAGGCATGTAAACAGATGCATTTACACTTCACTCGCAATGCTGCTTTCTATGCATTGAGGAGCTCCACAGGTCAGTCGGAGTAAAACAGTCTTCATTTAGAAGACATTCTGACATCCAAATGTGTATATAATGCACATTTTAGGTATGTTATATAAATGTTTATGTCTAATGTAAATTGAGAGTGACTAGATTCTATCATTTTGTTCTTAACGATTTCTATGCGATAAATATAAATGAACATCCCATTTCGTATAATATAATTCTACCCAGAATACCCTGACCAAACGCAAAGAGACATCACTCGTCCAATGGCCGCAAAAGTTATATTTAAGATGATTGCAGTATTTACTATCAGTATTATAGCAGTACATTCTGGGACACTGAATTGTTGTGAAATTTTACAAGTCAGTTCAGCATGACTTATCTTCACAATTCAGCACGAAAGCAATTCATTCTGGAAAGCAGAATTATTTTTATATTGTTTCTTTGTTTCATCTCCAGCATGATAGCAGTCCATGCTGGATACGAGCTATAGGTAAGTGTTTATGCTGGAAATGGAATGCAGTATTACATCATCGATGCTGTATTTGACCATCATAAGAACAGTATGTATTGCACTTTCAATGCATACTGCATTTCTGTAAGGGATATATGCTATTGATAGTGACTCTTAAAATAAGCAACAGAAGAGTGAAATGCAACAAGCTTTATAAACTTTAACAAATAATTTATTTCCCTAGAATACAAAGTAAAAATGCAGAAAACGAAACTTACGGTATTGCAAATAAAGTCCGAAATAACCAAAAAATTACAGACACAGTCCTAATAAAAAACTTTTTAATAAACTTTAGTTATGTATATGTAATTAAATTGCTTGTGTGTTAGTTTTAAAATTCTTTTTTATTTTATTTTTGTTTCATTACATTTTATTGTAATGATTATTTTCATGGATTCAATATTTTTTTCAGTAATTTCTGTTTGTATAGAACACAAAAGGCATTACATTAGCACTCTTTTTATGGCGGTTCTTTCACTTGCTTGCGGACTACAGACTGGTTTACTTCATCACCAAACATGTACAAAATATTTACTTGATCAAGAAAGATACAAATTTTATGAGGTACTACAGACACTGAACTACCGCTGCAGCCTGATATGTAACCCTAGAGATAACTGTTGCTAATGAAAATTATTAAGTTATCGTCCTGGCGAGCAAAATCAACATTACATTCCTTTTTACCAGTTTACGGGACGGCAGTTCGGCTGACTCTTGCTGCATGCGCAGTTCTGGACACAATTTACAACATCAAATGAGATGGCTATATAATCTTACTCCACCTAGTTATTGAGACAATAATTTTGCTTATCATTATTATTTACTACTGTGCCTGGCAAACTGCAGTTCTCGGTGTAAAGTTGTCCGTTATCGACAATAAGATGACTAGATTAGCAAATTATATGCAAGCTTCTCAACTGCATTCCAGTTTTTCTTAAGATTCTTTTTCTCCTCGCTTATCAGATTCTACAATTGCCTCATGTGGTGAACTTTAACTGAGGCAAGTTCAGAGGTCGTATACATTGAGATATGATTCTCATTTTTAAGGTTGTTTCCTTTGTTTTAAAAAAATGGCAGATTCTATTTCAGTGGTATTAAGGAATAAAATTAGTAAAATCGTTGCATTCTTTTTAATGTAAAGTACTGAATTTTAGACAGATATGCAGAACCCGTCTTTTATTATAAATATTAGACATTTCGTACAACGTTTAACCTACCTAAAAGATTTGTAGATAAATGATGCAACAGTGAATAATAGGTCAACGTTGTGATGGTATAAACCTATAGAGAATTATTTGAAGGATTGTTAAGTCTTCCCGAATGTATCAAGTCATTTTTCTCTTAGATATTGGTAATATGACAAACACAGCATGTCAAAAGTCATCTTCAGTTATTAGTACTAATATATTTCTCTGAAGCAATGACACCCCCCCCCATATCTGCCTATCTCTATTTTGTACGAAGGAATAGTGAAAAACAGAATTAGTAAATCTATATCTCTGCTTCTTCAAATGGCATCAATGAATTTGTGAAACATTATAGGACTGTGAAAAGGTTATCAATGTTCCGGATTCTAGCACATCATTCTCTTTTCCAAATACTGATTCACATAGTTGACATGAACATTTTACTCTTCGTTCACTTTTGAATTTGATGTAAGAACAGAATCTATTTCATTTACACTTATGATCATACTGGGATAAATAAAATATTTACTTTCTTAATCTGGGAATTATTTACTCGTTACAAACTGTTTTAATCGACATGAACATGCTCACTTTCACAATCAGTTTTGATACTGAGATATAATATGTACATGATGAAAACTCAGCGCAACTGTGTGAGACTACTATACTCGTCTCTGTTTCAAGCTTAATGGAAGCTTCCAGTTATCACCCTGTTTATTATAATGATAATAAATGCATTGTTTGTAAAAACAATTATCGTTCTGGACAATTCGATTGTATTATATAATGAATCATTTGTAAGAGCATGGAAGTACTTTGTAACCCAACAAAGACAATAAACCTGTTTCCTGTTCCAGTATCACTGTCTACTTCAAACTTACTCGATCATTGAGTACATTTGAAAAGTAAATTTGTTGTAACTCGGATAGAAATGTCTCCTCGCTGATCCGATGTTTCATAACTGTACAGCCTATTTTGACATATTTCAGTTTCAACTTCCCGATTAATCAATGAAGACTGTTAAAGACAGTACACAATAATGACTAACAATCATCCTCGCTTGCTCCGCATACATACACGCACAGATACTCAGACACACAGGCCATCTCTCTCTCTCTCTCTCTCTCTCTCTCTCTCTCTCTCTCTCTATATATATATATATATAGTGAGATATGATATATATATATATATATATATATATAAGCAAAGTTCCAAAGCAACATGAAGACAAACCGTTGGTTCTCATAGATCTGGTTTGAATCAAAAAGGTGCACATGTGTATGTATGTTAAGTAACATACAAAGTGAATTTAACATTTGGTCACGATGGTAAAATGACACAATGGCCTCATGGAAAATTAAGTCCTTTAACGGGGATTGCAGTGCTAAAAATGTCTACTGGTTGAACATACTTATATAAACCCAAAACTAACATCCCACATATACTGTTCAACACCTCACATACTGACCAGTACCCATACCTACTGACTTACGTATACGCTACATTCAATAAATATAGTTTGTGTATTAAACAAACTCTAAACCCCTAATATATAAAACTAAATCTATATCTACTCCTATCCCCTGTAAGGAGTGAAAAGTGAAGAAATGTTTACAAATTCACACAAACATAAAATCGTTCACTTTCATCTATCAAAAGATGGGGTGAAGGAAATAAAGACGGGAATGCTGACACATTCACAAAAACATACCAGCACATACTCACTCTTGTATATAATTACCAAAACAGTGGAGAGAAAGTTAGAAAGCGTTTAAGTTAAAATTGTGGAAGTGAAAACATAAGCAAAGTCAATAGACGTGCAAACAAGAAATATGCAAATAAATAATGGCAATGGTTGAGTATTATTTATGTTTCTACTAGATCTGGGTAGTCTTAAAAGAGGCCTTTGAATGTTGTTCTGTATTGAAGAATTTACCGATATCCAGGACAACTGAACCTCCCAGACCTTGTTCCATATGCAGCATACTTCTGGTTCCAAAAACCTCAACTACAAGGGTTAATGGATACGGGGAGGGGCACTTTCACCAGCCGTCCACTTGTATAAAGAGGAGCTATGACTTTCTGCTGTGGCTACTGTTGTAGGTAAAATGAACAGTTGGTAGTTCTTCACTTTCTTCTCATTTTCCCATTAACTCTTTTCCTTTTCTACTTGTCCATCTAAGATTTTCATAACCAGCTGATTTGCCACTACATTTCTCTTCATGCACTTCTTCTTAAAATGTCATTCCATTTTCTTCTAGCCGACCATGTGGGTACTTCACCTCACTAATTGAACCAGGTCTTTATGTAATTCCCAGCTAATGCTCTGGCTCATTTGTTTCTGAGATACACTGCTGACGATGGATTGCAGGACTGGCAAAAGCACCACATTAAATGCCTTAAGAGTAACAAAATCCTCAGACTTGGTACTCGGACACAAATGAAAACATCCCTTACAAAACTCGTTTTAACTTTTGAAACAATACTTACCAAATTCCTGTAAAATTGATTATTACTTGACAGGCTACATGCAGGGAGTATTCTTAAAAAAAGATTATTCCATATTATATTTGATTATGTGGCAAACCAGTTGATATATCTACAGGATATATTGATTTGTACTTCTACATTGTTACACAAAACGAAATCCCTAACTGCGTACACAAATGAGCACAAAGCAGACACGTGGATGGACCTTAATATTATGTTCTTACGTTGCTTAGGAAATACGTAATGTATAGAACAAAGCAGAAATGGGGCTGTCGGTGCCTATCAGTAGTGAAGAGATTTACCAGACTCTTATGTGTTTGTGTATTTATACGTGTGTACTTAGTCAAAATATTACTTGGGGAATTTGTGCAGCACCATAGTTATGAGAGTGGATTGGGGAACTATCAATTAGATAATTAGTCCGTACTGAAATTTTTAGTAGAGATTTCTTATCACGTTGGTAATTCGACACAGCAACATATATATTTGTTCACTCTTGAATTAGCATGCTGCGGACAGGATATTTCATGAGTACCAAACCATAGTTGTAGGGACAATTTTACCATTTTTACTGTAAGTCATGATAGGGTACGATTAATGTGGGGGTAGGGGTGCTTAGCCAAATACTACTTGGGAAATTTTTGAATCACCACAGCTATTATTTAATACTGAGAGTAACCTCCGATCAACATCAAACAACAAACTTCAGATTCCTTGGTGGAAAACCAACTATTTGGAAAGCTCCTTTACTATATTGGCATCTACTCTTTGGAACTCCTTAGCCCTGGGGATACTTAATTCAAATTCCCTTGCTTCATTTTCAACCCTATCATGACCAGCTGGAATGATATATTAAGGTCCCCCATACAAAACTTTATAATTGTAACGAGATATAATATGTACATATATTTTTCTACCTATGTATATATGACTTCTGACAAGCTGAAATGTGTATACATGTGTATAATTATATTGTTTATATATGTACCTGTTGAGCACAACAGTTATATACTATGAATCCATTTTAATATGTGTGCGAGCATACACGAGTGTATGTAAGTGTCTTTTAGTATAACATAACCTGTTACAAAAATTGAGGACGACATGACAGATGGATATTTCATGAGCAAATGCATTACCCTCATTAAAAAATGTTATCATCAAATTATTATTATTATTATTATTATTATTATTATTATTATTATCAATCTTTGATTTATTACTTTGTACCCCGTATGATAGATACACCTTTAAGAAGTCAATTTCGATTCCACAAGAGTCACCGCAGTAATTATTAAATGACATGGAAGGACAAAAGTTGTAAATATGATTTTAAATGTCCACCTTCACAAACAGCAAGAGCAGAGATGTAAATATACTGATGTAGAAATTAATTTGAAGTTGAATAGTATGCTTCCAAAAATAGATTTGTAAATCTAAACTAAATCAGTCCCCTTTAAATGAGACCACTGAAATGAACTCTTGAGTTATTATGTTGAGATAATTTGATGATTTTGAGTAGTAAGAGTAACCAGGGTTTCTGACACAGAGACCCCATTTAGACTAGGGACCAGGTGATGGCCAATGATAGAACAGTTATTTACTCATTCCGATGCTTCTATCATCGATTCTGACTCTTTTAGACCAGGGACCAGGCGATGGTCAATGATAGAACAGTTATTTTCACATTCCGAGTGTTCTATCATCGATTGGGGGAAAGTGTACAAATTCTCCTCCAGAGGAAAAGGAGAATTATAGTCCAGAGACCTGGTTTAGTCAAAGACGATTTTATTTTTAAAGTTTAAACCTCAGCACCGATTATCAGTATTTCAACTGTCGATATTAGAAATATTTTATCATCATGATAATAAAGACTAAACTTTACCTCTCAGACAACGACGAGACTCAAATAAATATTTCATTTGTAGTTTATTAAGAGGATATTTTTTATCAATAAAATATACTTTTGATCGATCAAAATCAATGGTAAGTTTATTATATTTTTGTTGACTGATTGGATCATGACAGTTATTTAATCCTTCTGACAATTTCCTGCTTAAATTTTCAAGATAATTGAAATACTCGCTGTCATCAGATCTGATAAGTGAAAGTTTTAGTTTGTTACCAGCAACGTTGTTACTGCTGAAACATATTCCTGATGTTCCATTGTTAATTGCAACTGTCAACTGTTTACCGTCTATCGTTAGATATTTGATCTTGCTATTGTTGCTATTTGTCACTGTCAAATTTTCGAACATTATTTATAAAGTTTAGATAACATTTCATACCCTAGTCATCAAATATAATGTCAAGTATAGGTCTATCGTTGTTAAAGATAATATCAAGTACAGATCTATCATCACAACGATACCCAAGTGCGAACTTATCTATTCCGTTTCGCAATAACGTTTGTCATCAAAATTACTTAATCCACGTTTGCTCTTATAAAACTAACATCTCCGTCAAGTGCGTACTTATAATCATTAAATCCCATAAACTTTTTAACAAAATCGCGAGTCAAACCTTTTGCTTTTTTCGTTATTTCATTATTGTCCAGCAACACGGTATACATTTTACTTCGCAATCCAATGAAGTATTTTATGATGAGAGAGTTCATTTCATCCTTAAATTTACCAATAAACTTTTTATTTATATTATCATGAAATTTACTATCGCGAGGATAATAAGCAAAACCATACAGACGTCGGTTATCATAAATATCTTGATAGACGTCGTTCAGTCTCTATTTCATAAACAAGCGAGTCAGTATCGGTAAACAATAGTTTACTTGACGGCCACTGCTTCTTAACAAAATTATAACGAAAATCGTATATGAGCCACTTCGACAAATCAAGTACAGAAGCGCCAACATAAATCAGTTTATTTAGTTTTAGATTTGTTTTTGGTCGCTGTATCGCGACAAGGTTCTCATTAAAAATTTTCATATTGACAAAATCATCACCTGATACAAGTTTGTTGCTGCGGTTGATATCATTCACTAGCTCGATGTTTACTCGCTTTCTAATATTTTCCATTATCTTACCAAAGACGGAGTTGTTCATAAGTTTAAAGAAGTTTTTCTCGAAATCGGTTTTCGCTACGGGCTCTTCTCGAAGTGTTTGAGTTAATATAACCTCTCATCCAAGGCGAATGATTAAATTTTAACACTCTATGAACTTTCCTCATCACAAGACCAGCATCTACCGCTTGTTTTAAAACTTTGTAATGCAAAACATAATTTCGTTTATCAAGTAAATTTTGGACTAGTTTTTTTACTATAGAATTTTGGCTTGGTGATGCTTTTGCTTGTTGTCCCTGAAATAACAAACTATAATAGATTATCATTGATTCCGCACAAAACTGATAATCGTTATGTAAATCTTGCAACGAAGCAGGATAGTTGAGATCAACTTCAACAAAATATGAAATATCGTCAGGTATCTTTTTCTGTTTCCGCCAGAAATTGGTCAGGTGTAATCCAACGAAATCCACCAAACGGCATTGGTTCTGGCATTGAATAACCGTACAAATTATTATAGTCTAGATAAATGATATACTTCGATGATTTGTTAGGATCTTAATTCAACATATATTTGTTGTTTGCTTCAAAGCACTGTTTGTTATCACGCTAATACCGCCACGGATACCTTTTTCGATAAAGTTCAACATCTGTCAGTAATTCTAGCTCTACTTTACTAAATTTTAACAAAGCATCCCAAGAAAACCCAAGAACAGAGAAATACCAACAGGGATCTAATCCATAATTATTATAGCTAACTTTTCGAAAGCTTTCAAATACATCCGCCAACAATAACACATCAATTTTCAAATACAAATCATAATAATCGCAAAACGTCCTGCAATTGAATTCTTTCCAAACATCTTGTGCATACTTGTACTCATCATCGGTTATTTTTTCGGTGTTCAGTTGTGAATAAAATTTATCTTTGTCAGGTAAAGAAATTTCATCAAGTTTACTCCAATCGTCGAGATACTCGTATGGAAAAACTCCTTGTTTTGTTAACAAGCTTGATTTATCCTTAAAACAATCTTGTGTGTTATAAAACTCGCTACCAGCTCTTACAGCATTTTTTACAGCTTTTCTAACGACACTAATGTAAACTGTCGATAAAACGTAGCTTACCTAAAGTTGCTGACATATACTTTTCAAAATTATTTGGAATACACTTGATCACATTATCGAGTTTTAAACGAGACGTTATTTCAGGATCACCAAAAGCTTCATAGATAATGTGACTTTCGTATCCTCGGAAATTGTGAAGAACAACTGGAATAAAATCTGGAGCATGAAACTTTAGATTACACTTATCATGAGCCGCTCCACGATATTGCCCGGTCAAATGACAATGATCACGTACTTTTTTTATTACCAAGCGAGTCAAAGGATTTTTAACAGTTTTGTTATTGGAACGATTCTTCTTAAACGATTAAATATCAACTTCACTAATCAACTGCTTGAGAAGCCAAACAGATGGATCCTTACCACGATATAATTTAATCGGCTTGGATAAACTCGGAGTAATACAACAAACTATCTTATACGCGACTCCGCATGGGACATGACTTTCAATTTTTCTTGTACTCGATTGGTTAGGATTATTTTCTGCGCCAAGCACAGGCTGAAGTAAACAAACACGCGGCCCGTGGGCCACATGCGGCCCGCCAAGCCGTATCCTGTGGCATGATTGGCATCACAAGGTGTCATGAGAGATAACAAAGGTGGTGCGGCCCTTGGACCATCGAAAATGCCATAAAGCGGCCCTCAGGGTGGTTTGAGTTTGAGACCCCTGATCTAAATAAAATTAAAAACATTTACATTTGCGTACATGTAACTGAAGTAATTGCTAAGCATGTATTCAAACTCCGTTTGCTATTTTTTAAAACTTTTCTATTCTCTACCAGTTATTTTGTTTAAATTCATACACGAAATATCGAAAAATCAACTATAGTCCTAACTGTTTATTTACTGCACGATTTGTTAATAGTTCTGTTTTTAAATAGTAATGCTCGCCAGCACTTAATTCAGGATTACAAGTTGATTTTTCGTTGTAATGGTGGGTTCAAGGCTTCCAAACCACGGAAAAGTATTATTTGTGCGGAAATTTGAGAAAAAATAGATTGTTCAAGTATCTTTACAATATAACCTAATGATGTAATTTTTTTCCTATGTTTTGTATATAAATAAATTGGTGATGAAAGTGACACCATTGAGATGACTGACACGTTGCCATCAAAGACATATACCTGTTACAAACGACTTTGATCGTTTTGTATCTGTAATGAAGGAATGAAACAAAAATTTAAAGATATTAACGAATGTAATAATGATTTTGAAAGACAAAATAGTTATGTAACACAATAATGAACAGCTTTCTGCAAGTAATTGCGATCTGGATTATTTTGTTTCCACTCGTAGCAACTGAATCCAGCAAATTATCGACTTTTAAAGTACCATTTTATATATTTTGTATGACTCGGCCGGGTTTCAATCCCTACGACTTCCTGCATCTGGGGCGGACACTAACCACTTAGTCCACCGGAGTGGTCGATTGCTTATATTATTTTTCCATCGGTCTATAAAACTGGAAAAGAATGTAAAATTTAGTATACATGCGATTTTGTACTCTACTACTAGTTGCATACATACTTGAAAATAAATAAAATCAACAATAATTTTTTAAGTCTCAAAACTAAAATTTGCAAATGTAGGTGCTCTCTCTCTCTCTCTCTCTCTCTCTCTCTCTCTCTCTCTCTCTCTCTCTCTCTCTCTCTCCAGTGGTATCCCAAGACATCTACTTCATGGCTTAGATGGTAATAAATACTTAAATACCATAGCATGGATCATCTCCTGCGAAGTAATTATACCATAATTCTGTATCCTTTAATAGGCAGAGTAAAATCTCAAAATATTTGATTTCCATATCACGTAAAAAGTGCCAATGGAATTATGTATTATTTTTAAAAGTGTTCGTTCTGCAAGGCTTTTCTCTTAATCGGTGATGTGTTCATTTTCTGACCCTTTCGTCTCTGAAACAATATGGTCACACCTGTAAAAGCAGAAGAAAAAACAGCCAGTTGTATTGATACAATTGGAACATATGTTGAATGTTGTATTGGTATAATTGGTACCTATGTTGTATTGGTATAATTGGTACATATGTTGTATGTTGAATTGGTATAATTGGTAAATATGTTGTATGTTTTATTGGAATAATTAAAACATATGTTGTATGTTGTATTGATATAATTGGTACATATGTTGTATGTTGTATTGGTCTAATTAGTACATATGTTGTATATTGTATTGGTATAATTGTAACATATGTTTATTGGTCTAATTTGTACCTATGTTGTATTCGTCTAATTAGTACATATGTTGTATGTTGTATTGGTATAATTGGTACCTATGTTGTATGTTGTATTGGTATAATTGGAACATATGTTGTCTGTTGTATTGGTATAGTTGGAACATATGTTGCATGTTGTATTGGTCTAAACTGGTACTTATGTTGTATTAGTCTAATTACTACATATGTTGTATGTTGTATTGGTGTAATTGGTACATATGTTGTATATTGTATTGGTATAATTGGTACCTATGTTGTATTAGTCTAATTAGTACATATGTTGCATGTTGTATTGGTATAATTGGTACCTATGTTGTATTAGTCTAATTAGTACATCTGTTGTATGTTGTATTGGTTTAGTTGGAACATATATTGTATGTTGTGTTGGTATAATTGGTACTTATGTTGTATGAGTCTAATTAGTACATATGTTGTATGTTGCATTGGTGTAATTGGTACATATGTTGTATGTTGTATTGGCATAATTGGTACCTATATTGTATTGGTCTAATTAGTACATATGTTGTATGTTGTATTGGTATAATTGGTACATATGTTGTATGTTGTATTGGTATAACTGGTACATATGTTGAAATATGATATTTTCATGCAATGGCAAATTACTATTTCTGTAAAGATCATAAGAATGGCGAAGAAGTAGAAAATTGAAATTATGCATAATAACTTTTTATGTGTTGAACAAAATAGCAAATGAATGTCTCTGTAACGTTTAAGATGAAAGGTTTACGTTTATGTAGTAAATATTATGCGTACCACGTAGCATAATCTTCATGTTTATTTGTAACTCTGGCCTATCTAGCCGACGGACCAAATCTGAATATCAAGTTTGTATATGATTGATAAACTCACATATTTTCCATACAAGTTCTGAAATATTCATTAAAAAAAAAAAAAAAAAAAAATATTCTTTCAATTTTCGGAGGTATGGGAAAAAAGAAAATAAATACTCAACAACGCTCTCATTTTGTAGAAAAACACAGAAATAAATTCAGTCCACGAGATAGAGGTGTGATTGCGGCCTAGTTCCCTCGAAACCCCTTGGTTGCCAGCAGTGAGTGAGTTGATCAGTTTTTATTTTAATCAACGCTACGGTTAACTACATTAAATCCACACGCAACATGTTTAAATATATATTAAAGCATTTCAAGTAATTAAATAGATGTTGAAAAATTTACAGTTAAGTTAAACGCAAAAATGAAATAATATATTGTAATAATTCGAGTTTTGAAATATACAAAATAGCGAAACATCACAATACATACAAGATGTAAATATCAATATATATTAAATTAGTTATATCTCTGTAAAATATAAATAGTTCAATTCACTTGATATTTCCTAGTTAAATAAAATGTAAAATATTGAAATAAAATTAAAATAATTATAATTAAAGAAATCAATATTTTGCATTCGATTATGAGATATTAATTTGAAAAAATGAGTTAAAACTTCAAAAGCTGTATTAGAAATAGTATGTTTCTTTATAGTTCTCTTAGCGTTATAGTTGATAATATACTTGGTAGTATTGTTACAAAAAAGACGTTGCATTTGTGTCAAGTTTTCGACATGAAATATCCATAATTCCTTTGTCGGCGTTCCAACTTTGACTTTACTCATGTACATATCAAAATAGAAAAACAATCCTTGTTACATCCTTGTCTTTAATGTAATAAATGATATAGTTTGTTTCAGTTCATGACATATATCGCGATTTTCAAGAAGAATTCTTGTTCTTGACAAAGATATCAATAGTTTACCATTATTGTTGCCAATTGTATTATTGAGATAATTTCGTTTCTCTCAGAATCTGCCGATTGTAACATAGTTCTCCAATTATGTGGGAAACCTTCAAGACCCAAAGATAAAATTGCTCCTTTCAATTTTTATTGTGCTTTGCATATCGTTTCCTGTAAGTTCTCTAGTATCACTTTCGCTTTCAATTTCTTCACTTCCCAGAAAACATGTATACTCCTTTATCCACCTTCACTGAGGCGCTGGTGTCTTAAATCTCTGTGATTTGTATTTATTCCATATTGCATTATTATTATCTCTTTGTCACTGCTGGATTAGTTGATGATCAAAATAAACAATTTATTGAAGATTTCATTATCAGTGATCGCTTTGCTTATCACGTCATCTACATTTCTACAAATGGAAAATGTAACCCTTTCATCATTTAAGACAATTTTATTATAAATAAAGCTCTCTTTAAATGGCTTTTGCCAGATTACCTACATGTTTTGTACTAAAAGCGGAAAAAGCAACAAAGGAACTACCATTCATGCAAATAATACGACTAAACCAAACCAAGTGTAAAAAAGATATATAACGACTGAAACTAATTCCATCTCTGCCTCCACAAGATCCATAACTTTGTATGACACTTTGTCTTCACGACGTTTGGTTTCTCTAAGAAATTTTTAATCTTGTTTACCACTGCACAAACCAATTGATTGAGTACTTGGTATTTTCTTAGTCATATTTATGATATATCAAATATATATAATGTTACCACTCTATGGTCTTAAACAAAGTAGAAATGATCGAAAACCATCAAGTTTTGTACAATTGAACAAAAGTTATTTATTTCCATAAAACACGACGTGAAAATTTAAAAATAACTTACAGTATGATGCATGAAATCCTTAATAGTCCTAACACTTTATATTCCAAGTTCAAAAGGATCGAATATTCCGAACAAGTTCCAGTGGTGTTCCGAATAAAGTCCAATATGTTGTGCTGATATGCCAATAGTCTGGAATAGTCGTGATGTATCATAAAGATATAATCAGAAATGTCTTTAAATGAATACGGAGTAATTCCAAAATAGTCGTCCAATCCAGTAGTTTATGAGCATCTTGTAATTCCTATGAATAATTGAAATAAATAAATTAAATCCTGTCAAGTGAACACAACTAAATGAATCCACTAAGACTAAGTTTCAGAACCACAACTAGGGTCGAATAATCACTTTTAGAATATTATACTAGGTCAACAACGTCAGATCCATTGGCAGCTAACCAATCAGAAATTAGGCCACCTTGTTTTCATAGGGGAAAACCTATGACTTGAACTCAAATGCTATCAAGTTCGCCATGAAGATTTCTCCCACAGCTTTAACGGTCAAAAAGGCCACAATATCGTGCTTACTCCGATTAAAAGTACTAATCCACTATCTTGAAGCCATGTAATCTGTTTAAAAATGGCCCTTACAATTATAATAAAAAAAAAATAAACACACATAATATAGATTATACATAACAATAATATGTATTCATTTTATACACGACTAGGTGCATAGATGTTTCATTAACAAGGATCGATGCTTTGCCGAGTTTCATTTTCATGGAAAATTTATGCAACGAATGGTATATCAAAGAAATCTCGTAAATAATATACATGTCTTTTATTTATATCAGACGTGCTTGGGAAGACTTGCCATAAGATTTTTTGTTATTGTCTAGTGTCTATCCCTATTTTGTTGGTTGATTACTCTGCTACCTGACCAAGCAACACAGTGAGAGGGCGGCCTTCGGACATTTTAATATTTTAAAATGCTTCAGAACCTTATTATAGGTTAACAAAAAACGAAGCATTAAATGGATTACTGTATATGCCTCTGAACCAAGACATTTACTGTGCAGTCTCCACAGGGTATTGCAACTTTGTGTCATTGGTATTTAAACACTGTCATGGAAAGTATGCACGCATCATTATGACGACTCGGGTTCTTGTAACTTCAAGTTCTGAGGTTCATCCAGCTCAATTTCCTTTTTTCTCTCTCTCTCTCATTCTACAGATTTACAGGTATCGTATTTTCCTTTAAGCATAACAGAGAGAGGGGAAGCAAGGGGATTCGATGAAATTGTGAGCTATATTTAATATTTCCCTTGTTATTTCCATGTGTCAGTAATGAATAATACATGGAAACTCGCTGATCTACAGAGTAACAGTTGCAATTACCTACTCTTGAAAACATATTTATTCATGCGTATGCACGTGCAATGGACGGATCATAATTTGATACACCATATATTTCTATCCGTCCATCCATCCATCCGTCCGTCCGTCCATCCATCCATCCGTCCATCCATCGAAAATGATTATTTTACAAAGCTATACGCTTTATTGAAATAATAATAACAATAAATCGTATGTTTGCTACACATTTATTGCTAATAATATTGTCATGTCAAATTCCATTTGTTCTTATGTAATCAGTTAAAAAACTAGGTAAAATATATTGGACTTGTTAGCTTTAATATGTCTTCAGCATCCATAGTTGATGTTGTAACCAACTGTAAACCTAATAAGTTTTTTAAAATCACACAGTAGGCAACGGAAAAAGGTGAACATATCTGATATAGATAAGGGTGTGTAATTAACTTTTTGTTTATTTGTTTGCTCCACCTAAAAACAATATTACGACTCGAATCTAATTCGAACCTTATTTCCAAAAATCAATATATGCTTGTATTTCTCGAGATTCCTCTATTGTACATTAATAACCTCACAGTGTATTTGCAAAATAACTCACACAACTTTTAGAGTTTGTGTGTATCACATCGCATCCTACATTCAGAAGAAATAAGTTAATTATTAGGACCCATATGCTTCGTGCATTATTTGCTTTGTAAGGCGAGACAGAAGTTGATATCTTCTTCACACTTCATTTAGACGCCATACGCTTGTATCTCCAGCCACTCGATAGGTAACTTTGCAATGTCATGCTCCTTCTTTAACATATTTAAAATGTGTAAAATAAGTCATAACATTTATAAAGAAAAGTTCCGCTCATGGCCCACTTCTTACAATTCGTGCAAATAAATTTGCATCAATATAACTCGGGAAGAACTAATAGAAAAATCAAACTGTAATAAATGACTTTTGTCACTTAGCTATGTCGCATGTATTATTGGTAGGTAAAATACTTTACCTCTGAAGCGTTTTTTGCACTTCACAGAGCTGTAATTCTGATCTTCACTGTTTGCATTCATGTGTAGGTCGTCATAAGTATCACCTTCTGGAAGCCTGGCAGAGGAAACAAAACTAAATAGTTGACCAATAATGGCACAAAAGTATTCAAGTGTACATACATAAACGCATATTACTTACAAATGAAATAAATTGAAAAAGGTAATCCTATTAAACCTACTTCAGAATTTTATTGGAACTAAAAGGTATTTTTCTTCATTTGTGTCGTTTACTATAAAGGCCATTGCTAATATCAGCCAGAATATGTGATGTAAGACAGTTTCCATTAGCTTTGCTGTATAAGTATGTAAGTGTATCAAAATTTGTTAATGATTAACATATGTTTAGGTCAGTGTTTAACATAAAATGCACGATATCAGTTTTTATACTGTGTATCGTTTCTAATCTACACAAAAATATTATTGTCCATGCTAAATTAAAAGTTACAAACAGTAAATAATCTTATTCTGACTGTCCCATTTTCGTGCTGACCTATTTAATTAGAACCAGACGAATATGCATAGTATATCGATTGAACTATTTTATATTTAGACATTGACTCAATATTGTAGACTCAGTTACCTGACATTTTCGCTAGCTCTGTAGTCTTCTACGACATCTACATGAATTAAGAAATAATCTGCTTAATAAATTAAAATATAGAAAGCCAAACCACCAAACATTTCAGTATATGCTGATATGAGTAGTAACGCGTAATATGGGATGTGAAACAAGCTAATTTGTCTTTGCTCATGTTATGGCTTGTGACTTTTGACAGATGCATAACAAAACATTAAATAATCTCCGTTTCAATGTACTACATGTTTACAAAACGACAAATACGTATAACTCACTGGAGTAAAGCAGGGATTAATAGTTTCAGAAAGCTCGATAATTGTCGATATATTGATATGAGGGCTAATCTGATGTCAACTTCTCATTTTGTAAAGTAACTCTAACTAATCCTCCAGTTGAATCTACATTTATTTTGCAGACACATTCTGAGCCCAAAACAGGAATCCTTTAAAGCTGACTTCCGGTTACAAGATAAATGAAGTAATAAATTTTATTTAATATCGGTGGTTTGGGGAAAATACATAAAACACTAGCTCTGGAGGAGCTATTTTACAGTAATTAGATCGCAGGTACAATATTAAAAAAATATCATGACTAAAATCTGAAAAAAATACTGTGAACAGTAGATAAGTATGTTGCGTACAAATATAAACATAAGAATATACAAAGTTATATCAAGAACTTGATGTATATATGTCCTTTACAGATTTAGACATCGTGCTTGGCGAAACTAGTAATTAGCACTAATAGAGTCAAGCTTCCTGCAATTGAACTAATTTGTGCATGCTCAATACAAATTCATTCACAATCATACTAAACACTGAATCATTTCTAAACGAATACTTTAATGAATTTCCTTCCTGATAATAGAAAATTCCATGAAACTTTGAAACCGCTCAATACACATTTATAAATTGCACCATCCTTTAAAATTTACGTTTCTAAATTATATATGCTAGACAAGGGAGATCTACTGAGCATATTAGATAATTTTTCCAACAGATATAATAATGACCAATTATGCAGGTGAACAAAGTCACCTACCATAAATTTCGGAATAGGGGTTCTCATCAGTTTTATCGGCTTGGAGATTGTCCTGCTCACCAGTGACTTCAATTCCTTGCGCAGGGTTTGTGTTTAATTGATTCATTTCTGTGCTGTAGACAAAAGAAGCAATCGTCTATACATAGAAAACATGGCAATCACATGTTAACATTAATTTAGCATTCACTCTTTATTTTCTTATCCTTGGTGAATGATTGTTTTTCCTTCGTATGTACGTAAGAAGTTGGAACAATCAAGAAGTCAACACCAATCAACTATTTCAGGTAAAGCAACTGAGGCTACAGACACGGTAGTAAATACAATGTATCGGGTACATTTTTACTCGGACGTTGGACGGTTTACAAATATTTGAAACACTCAGTGTGAGCTTCGCAAGGATTAACTTGTAGTAGTAATTTCATACCTGCTAATAGACCTAGATCTTGAGATAATAATGTGACCATTCTAATGCCCGTAGAAGAAATTCAGTCCAGTGTTGTCGCCCAAATTATAATCCGATTTTGTTTCATTTTTTTTTTTTATAGTTTTTGTCGAAGCTTCAAACGGGGAAAGAAGGTGAAATTTAAATGTAAAAAGAATAGAAGATGATATTGAAGCTAGATCAAAATAGCTGCATTTTAGTTAATTTAAAAGCCTTCCATCAATAGGAAGCGATTAAGAATAACGCCAGAATAACGTAAACTATTTCAGTGTGAGGAACGCCCAAATGTCGGTCTTCACTGAACACGTCAAGTTAAATATGAAAAATGCATGTTTTGTTTCGTTTATTTCCGCATTGATTTGTAATTCAAGCAGATTTTCTTTGAAGCGTCATATGTTTAAGACTGAAACTGGCATTTTCAACATTTTCTAAGCAAGTTGAAACCCCCAAAACGTCTATCTGATACTTGGGGTATTCCTATAAAACAAAACTTCTAGCATGCTAGTATATGAACCAATGTTATAAAGATTATAAAAGTAATATGATTCCTCTTTTATAAAATTAATGTTACACGTCGTCCCTACACCATCAGTCCAATATCTGCGATTAGGGCTTATGTCCAG
>JAECUM010006574.1:0-92500 GCA_016617855.1 Megalonaias nervosa
TGATACAGCTTACATACTGTACATATATTTTTTTATATCACATACACATACTTATATTTGCCCTTTGAACGGAGTTAACATTTACAGCAGGCAGCTGTGTATTGACCGAGTGAATGAACTCCTCACATCCCCGAGTGTGTCCACTACAAAATGTAGTTCTATGCCTTTTGTGGCTATTCACAATCACCTTTGCATATTGATAAGTTGATTATTTTCTTTTTTTTAGTTTCTATTTTTCTTCACATTGATTAAATCAATATAATACACACTTGTGATTTAAACATGAAAGATGGTTTTAATAATAAAAGTAGAGCATTACAAACACTTGGTTAGCTACGGCATTCACATGAACGCTAAGCCATTCTTATACCGGCTTATGGAAATTAATGTGGAATAGAAACTAAGCGAAATGACGAACCAACCAGAGGTAATTAAAATATTTTAATATATATACAGTTGATCTAGGTCATTAGGTCATTATTCTGCTTTAGTAACAGTACCACCGACCATAAACTCTCTCTCTCTCTCTCTCTCTCTCTCTCTCTCTCTCTCTCTCTCTCTCTCTCTCTCTCTCTCTCTCTCTCTCTCTCTCATCCTTTCGTCGGTTTGACATAACTTTCACCATCATTCATAAGTCCAGAGATATCGTGGGATGACATCAATGAAAAAAATCTTCTACGTTCATTTCATAGATTTTAGCCCGTATCTTGCTACGATGGTTGAGAGAGAGAGAGAGAGAGAGAGAGAGAGGCCTTTGGATATTTTCATATTTAATTAATAATAATCGAATTTTTGAACATTATAGTATGTTTAAGAAACAACAACAAAAACAAAACATTAAATACATCACAGTATGTGTACCACGTAAACGAGGAATTTACTGTATAATGTCGACATGGTTTGCATCTTTGTATCATTGATAAGCAGTGTAGATAAATCCCAAGGAAAGTTCACACGTATCGTTACGACGAACCATATTCTTGTAAGTTACTTGGTGTAAATTCTATTTCAAGGTTTTAATCCAGCCCAAATTCCTTTTCTCTCTCACTCCACATTTCTGCGTAGTTTGTCTGTTATGAATGAGAGGGGAGAGGGGGAACCGAAATCAGAAAGGATTGTGATGAAAATGTGTAGCATATTAAATTCATTTAGAAAACGAGGATTATGAATACTTTTTATAGTTATTTTCATACGTCACTAATGATTAGTGTGTGGAAATTCATCATTGATCTAGAATCAACTTCAGACGGTAGCTAGAATGTTTATATATGCGTATTATTGAGCCATGGGCAGATCACAATTTCATACACCAATAGTACTGGTATATCAAATTGCTTTATACCAACACTTTAAATGCCATGTGTTATATATATATATATATATATATATATATATATATATATATATATATAGAGAGAGAGAGAGAGAGAGAGAGAGAGAGAGAGAGAGATATGAGTTATAATTGAAACTATAAGTCATATGTATGTATATATGTGTGTATGTATGTATGTATGTATGTGTGTGTATGTATGTATGTGTGTGTATGTATGCATGCATGCATGTATGTATGTGTGCGTATGTATCCATGCATGCATGCTTGCACGTATGTATGTATGTATGTATGTATGTATGTATGTATGTATGTATGAAGTAAATAATGCGGTTAGATCAAGATTCATGCTACTCAGTTGCAAGGGTACGTTCTACCATATGAAAAAAGAGTTCAACTAAACTTTATATGAAATACACTATATACATATGATGTATGTCTATAGTAATTTGTTATCTACTCAAGTTTCATGTCTGTAAAGGACTGTACACAATTCTCCCTGTCTTTATTCATGTGAATACCTGACGTGTTATGGTGGTATGTATATATATTGAACTGTATTTGTTTAAAACAATCCTGCTGGATATAAATGGATACGCTATCCGAGAGTGAATGGAATAATACTTGCATAGGTGACTTAATTGCTGCCATAACATTTAGCTGATATATTGTCTTAAAGGTAGCGAAGAATCACGTCCTAAATTCTTATGAATAACGTACAAAATTCCAATGATTTGCCTATAATTGAACACATACCTAAGGTTGAACATATAACTCAAAACACAATTATACCAAATCCTAAGTTTGTATCACAACTCGTATCTAAGCCAAAGATTGTGCCTAATTCATCCACCAAAAGTATCAATATACGAAAAGATCAAACGTATAAATTTTGCGAAAGAAGTAATGGGTAACAATATATGCAAATACAAGTACACAGGCCGGATAAGTGGAAATAATAATAGCAACTGTGGTAATAATATTGGTACTTATTGGTACTTATAAATCTTCAAGCTCGAATTTGATCTTTAGTATTCTAATAACTGTTATAGTCATGGTTAAGTACTACATAACAGTAAAGCAGCACAACCCGTATATGTTAACGGAGAAGTTGCAGAGGCTTTCAAAGAATGGTATCTAAATAAATGCAGTCATTGTGATTAGTATATCCTATTAGTCCAATCATTCTGTCTCTAAAAAGGGCCCAACCTCACACTAACTTCTAAAGAGTTCAAACTTGCATTTTCGTAAAGACCAGATTTAGATGACTTAAATAAAAAAAAGGTTAGGAAAATATGGGAAATGTTCTGAAATGCATTTGTTTCAAAACGCATGCGATATCAGAGAAAGTAAAGCAAATATTCAGCTTGCTTGATCACTAGTGCCAACTCGCTTCACCATATGACATTTATATGCTGCATTTATTTGAATGTCATACATCCTTGTATGTAATTACTAAGCTTTCAGAAGTAAATATACAACCAGTATACACATAAAAAGTTGGGCTATAACAAACCTATTTCGCTAACCTAATTGTTAAATGAGCAGAATTATATCATGATATGAACAAACTGAATATTAGCAAACATTGTTCCTCCTTGACTGATCCTAGCCCATATGATATCAGCTATTCCAGGTGACTGATTACACATTACCTAGTACATATTAATTAAATGTTTCTACAAGCTGTCTAACATACCGCTGCTTATGCCCTCCTCAGTCAAGTTGGAAACATTGGCGCAACTAACACCCTTTCATTCCCCGCAGCTGCTAGAACACTCCAGTCCGTCTTTTCTGCATATGTAGAGCTTATTGTCACAGTTAATTGTGCAATTACATTTGATCGTTTTTAAATGGTTCTCAGGCGGTGGAGGCAAGTGTCTTTCGACAGGCAGAGCCTTTTTTAATCAAATAGGGACTAGTTCCAAATCTGTGGTTCAATTACAGTCTCTCTTATCCCAGTTTGAACTTGAAAGTAAACTCTCAAGCAATGTTACTTTGCTGCAGCTGCGTGTTCACTTGAACGTAAGTGGCGCTTGCCATTACTTTGCCCGCAATCTTTCTAGACCGTATTAAGTCAACTCCTTCTGGTAGAACACCATCATAAAGCATAACAAGTACAGATTGTGCGGCTTCATGAACCTCTTTTGTGCTCCCTTTGAGAAAGACCTCTGCACATAGTTAATGCTTGTCGTTAATGATGTTTGTTTAATATAACCCCATTCCCAAACCAAATAATTTTAATACAGGCCCATTCCCAAACCAAATAATCTTGATGCCCTTGATGCTGAACCGCATCCTGTTATAGCATGCATACATAATATTATCAAACATATATCATGTCCAAAAAGTTCCTTTCTTTTGCTAATATCCTAATTAGAATTTCTTTTAAATGAATTTTGCCTAGTTTTGTACTTGAAAAATATGTTACTTTCTCAAGCTTAGCACGTTTGTTTTGTATATTTAATATTCGTTATTTGATAGTGTTTCACTTTTGTATTTCATTATATGCTGTAGGTAATGAAACTGTATATGGTAGCTGACCTTGAACAAAATCAGTGTAAGTTTTGGTAAACAACTTTGTTATTGACAGAGTGAGAATCATCATCTTAAGTTAGGTCAAGGACATTGCATTGCTTTATATGCCTGGACATGGCCTATATGATTTCCTTCATAAGCCATACATTAACAAACTTTCTAATCCTTCTAGAACAATGAACTTTTGATCCTGATCTGGGGTTTTGTCTTGCGTCTTAGATTGTCAAATAACTGATGCTTTTCTGAAAATCTGTTATTCATGCATTAACATCGGAGCCGAATCAAGTTAGCTTTGTTGTGTATGGTATTTGATTTGGAATGATTCACATTATTTCTTTTCTGGAAAACACAAAATTATTCTGATAACATTGTTGGAATTAGAAACTTGAATTTACAGTGAAATTTCAAATAAGGATTTAATTATCGGGTTGTATTATTATGATCCAAAAGAAGACTACTGACAAATCAACAATTTACGAGTCATCACAGGCATATCAACACTTTCAGCGTCAGACTTAATGTATATTTCCATTACAGATAATTCAGACTTTAATCATTAGGACATGTGTCGGTACTTCTAGGATTATTTGGGATTTAATTCGCAATACCGTAAGGTTTCGTTTCTACATTTTCATTTTGTATTCTAGGGAAATACTCTATTTGTTGGAGATAACAAAGATTGTTGCTGTTCACGCTTTTACGAGTAGAGACTCGTAAATGGTTAATAAGAACAACCAACATATATGTGTATTCACCCATTAGAACAAGACTATTCCGATTTGAGCATTCAACCGCTGTCCTATCAATACAACAGCAACGCTATCGGCATATGAGTCGTGTTTTGAAGATGTTCGCTAACACAGGTGGATAAAGTGTTGTTTATTTTTAAAGTTACTCAGGAAGGAATATATTTTGCCCCTTGAATGGTGTGCTCTTTTTAATTTAACTTTTCTCTCTACAACTTCATGTGTGCGACGCAAGTATGTTTCATCTTTGTTGGAAGGTCCAGAAAAAGTATAACCATCAAAAGACTATAAATGTCTCTTGATATTTTGTTGATATGTAGTCGACGAAAGAAGTACAGATTTGATTGAAGGTTAAGCAATACTCCCAGTAACAACTTCCACTTCAGTAACAACTCTCTGTCTAGTACATGCTGAATGTTACTGCTTACGGATTCTCCATTTTCACAATCTCCAAGGGACCAGATTGTATCCGCCAAAGCCGCCGTGTGTGGTGATCTCTGAAACCCAGATGAGTCAAATAAAGAAGACTGTACACCACACAGTTCGAATGTAAATATCGGGGACACGTCCTCCACTACTTGAATAGCAGCTGCACTCACTCTTGGAAAAACAAGTTGTGGGTCTACTTCGATAATCTCAGAATCAGTTTTCACTAATGGTTTTTAGTCAATGTTACCGCCTTCTCAGAACTCATAAAGGAGTACTCATTGTCATTATTTCCCATCATCTCCATTATTTTGGATCCTGTTTCTTTGGCATCGTCATCATGAACGAGCTCATTTGGCTTCACAACCTTTTTAATGTTACGAAGGGATGGAACCCGTCTAAACGGGTTTCCAAGAACTTGGCAGTAGCTTTGTAATCCCTTGACGCTTTTGCTGACTTCCTGCATGATACAATCTGCAAGTAAAATCTTGCAGGTTTTTATTAATCTTTTCACATACAGGCAGCGATAGCAACTACTGTGACTGCTGTATCCCTGTCATTCCTTTCCATCGGGTTAATCCATCAATAGCCTTTACAATTCTCATCAGCATCTTCTCAATTATGAGATCAGTAAAAAGTCCCGCTCACTATTTATTTTATCTTTGAATTACATCATTCCCCGCTTTGAATTAAAAATGCACACTATTTTTGGTCATTTCCGATTTCGGCATATGCTGGAGATCAATATAATCTGATTTGACTGGCACAAATGTGATTGATGATTTATCAGGGTATTCGCAGATTTGCACAATCTGCCGCACCAGCCGGGCAGCGGCGGACTCATAGGCCAACATAATTTCTCGAGAAGATCAAGCTGCCACATTTTGTAGGACTCCTCAGTTGTTCAGGTTCTTCAAATTTCATTTAAAAAATCTACTTGGCTTTATTGCGAGTTTGTCTACTTACTCTAGCGTTTGATGGTGAAAATGACTTTGGGACATTCTTTGTGTTCTGACATTCATCTTGCAAGACTGGTGATACATAGCATGAGCAGCCAACAAGTCATTGACGCTTTCTGTTCTAACAACGACCTTCATGTGCCCATTCATCGTTACGAACTTTACAGCATAAAGGCAACGTTTCATTATGACTGGCACTGAGCTGATTGGCTTATATCTCTTCCCATTACATTTGGGCTGCAATACCTCTCCGACATTCTCTATGAACACACTATCTTGGGATGAATAAATGACTTCACTCCTTTCTGCAGTGACTTTATATATGCCACCGCAGCCCTTTTGCTTAGTTTTTACTGTGTCTTGCCAGTTCAAAAGATTGGCATTGCATAACACGCATGTTAATCACATTCTGGGAGCAAAGAGATTTAATACAAAAATGGTGTCAGATTTGTAGTGCAAACGAAAATCGAAAATTGGGAAGTTTTCGACAGTACGTAATGGCACAAACTCGCGTAAAAATACAATTCCTCGCAATTGCTTTTCAATCTGAAATCATTTTTACTCTTATTTGGTATTGTTTCAATCAAACTAAGCAAGCTAAAGAGAATCTAAAATCTTCTAAAAAGTGAGCCACTTGTAAGTTTACTAAATTTTGTATTTTTAGCTACGCAAGATTGCGAATTCACTTGACAAACAAACGTATCCCATATACTAGACTTACAGATGCATAAATTGATAATGTGAGCATGCTTCATTAGTAAATTGAGATAATTAAAGATTCCTACCTTTAATCCATTGTATTACTCTACTAAATCCTCATTGATTTATATCATATTACATGCTGACATACTTTCCAAGAAATGACTATATGATATGGAGAGGCGTACACGCCAGCCATCTCAGTAACATTGAAAAGGAAAAAACAAATGATTTTGCAGCTGATACATTATGTCAATCGCTTCATATGTCATTTCTTGTGTCTGTCACCCTCTGCAATGTGGATTCAGCAGCATGTATTCTGTCAGGACGCCATGGTTTGGCGAATTCGTCGGCTCCTTTACACTTGTTCACAAATCGTTATATTTATCATCTTGCAAGGACATCGACACACCTTCCATCTTTACGTTAAAGGATGGAACGTTGGAACATTGAAACGATGGCCCATTATGTGTTTTCAACAATCGACCGGTTTATCTCTGCAACTGCTGTTCTCCCAGACGAAGAGACTGTAAGTGCAAGCCTAGCGCCATCAGGAGCTATCACATCATCTACATCACGTACGACAGTTGTGAAAGGAGCAGCTGGTCCTGATCGATGGTGTTGCAGTTATTTGTGACCAACACCAAACCTCAGGTAGTCTTCATATATAGATGAATATTCAAGGAGTGAAATGGGTCTATCGTAATACCGTATTTTGGCTTGATAATTAAACGTCCGTGCCTTATGAATACCTAAAAAGGAATGGAAACTCTTGCATGTTTTAGATTTTGTCTCCTATAATCCACTGGATTCTCGCCATATTTAGTAAATAAAACACATTCATTCAAACCATTGCGAGAAATGTCATAAAACTTACCTGCAATAATATTACTATGTTTGAAAACTATATCTTTCCTTGTTTGTGTATCTAATTCACTAGTACCCTTTCCGCTAAAACAGATTAAATTGCCCCTGTATAACATACCTCTCATCCGGTGATTGCTGTTACAACACTGGTCTGGTATAAACATCAGGAATCAGGAATGGGTCACAAAACGGCGATCGTGCATAGATGTCACCCCACGAGTACTTAACTAAATGTTCCATTCGATAACGATGATAGAACGAAGTCATCATAATGACAGTTGGGATCAAATGCCACGGAAGATGTCGGCTGTGGTAAAATTTTAGTGCATATACATACATACATACATATATGTATATATATATATATATATATATATATATATTATACATACATATATATATATATATATATATATATATATACATACATACATATACACAACTGTAGCAGCAACCTGACATTACCAACCTTACTAGAAATTATTTGTACCACCTACAGAACATAAGCCAAAAGAGAAGACAATAGCTTATATTCGTTCTGATGCAGCAGCTGCCATTACCTTTGCGAACTTGGACAATTTGTCTGCCAGAACGTCTAGTCTGGTACACGAGTTGCTGAGAGAAACTCATGTAGCTGACACATAAGATCTTCGCGAGATCATGATATTGAATGAACGACTTCACAAACTTCGAGGCAAAATGGGGAGATACAAAAAGAAAAGCCTATAATGATGAGTCCAAGGAGACCTTGCTTAAGCAAAGAAGGAATTGAGAACAAAATGAAGATAAACATCATCATAAATAAGCCTGATTTTGAATTTGCGGATAAGATTGATTAACAAGAATAAAAGGGGCTGAAAACTTTAAACCCGTTTTACATTTGATAGAGAGGTCAGTTGACTGCAGTCAGGGAAACGCTTGCCCATATTAGGGCTTCAAAAGCGAACTGTGATAGAATGACTGCGGATTTTGAATATTACGGTTGCATCTGTATTGATCACGCATGTTTACTAGTTTCACGATCGTGCTTGTCACTACAGGAAAGAAAACATCAGTCAGAGAAACTGAAATTGTACAACCCTCCCCACCGCACCAACACTCGTCTTGCCTTTTTGTATCTTACTGGAGTGTTCAGTGAATGGATGAAAAAGTGCTGAGGCATCTGGCTGGCATGATTTAAAATCTATTCTCGTTGGCAGCAGGAGCAGTCCCTGGTGCTTACGGACAATAGAGATTAGTACCGTCACAAGTAACTGTAGCATCTGTTCTAGTTTGTCCTTCTTCATCTTCCTTGATTCAATGTCGAGGGAGCAAACAATTTAGGTGCTTGACTTATGGTAGTACAATGACTATCAATCTTCACAAATAACTGTGTTTTGATTCTCTGTAGACCAATCGTGAAACGAATGCACTGTCCATCTAGAATACTAGTTTGTGCGATGGTTACATTCACCATACGTGCATCGCTACCAAAATTCGTTAAGCCATATGATTACGTAACAGGCTTTATCACACGTGAATATCACTTGCTCATTTTCGCAGTCTTCGGTGCGAGTGCGGTGCGTTTCGTGTTGATAGTATTAAAATGTCTTTATCAGTTAAAGTTGCAAACTTTTTCGTTGATTTCACGAAATCAAATAGAAAGAACAGAATACGAACCGGCGGAGTCTTATGATCGAGCACATCATGTAGCGCGCTGTTTTTATGTCATCAAGCTGTTGTGCAATAAATTTGACTATCTCGCCTTACATATGTTAGTAGCTAAATTGGTAAAGCAGTAGACAAATAATCCATGGGTCGTATGTTCAATACCAGCACATACATCGGGGCCGGACTGACTCATTGTAATTTTGGGAAAGGCACTTTGCATTAAATTGCTAATGCTAATGTCGTCAACGGTGTTATAAATTGTTAAAAAGAATCATTACTTTCTAGTTCCTTCGCAACATCCCAACCAATCCTAAGAAAAATATATACAAACAAACGTAGATCTACTATCCAGTAAAGATCTTAGCTCCCACCGCCGCCACTGGATTTGTTACGTACCAATCATCTTAAAATATGTCGACCAACTACTGACCTGTTAGTTGCAATAATAATAATGGAATTGAAGTTGCTATTTGGCTTTTTATCGATGTTAAGAAACGCAGCATCCCAAAACAGCTCTAGATATCAATTATCCACTATTTACATTGCTTTATAAAAACGTTGCATTTTCACCTACCAAAGTGTCATTATTAACTTCTTGAGGCTCTAGATTCAAATTTTGATATGGAACCCATGTCCATATGAATATCAATCGATATATTTAGGTTGGCTCACGGTCTCATACCGAAGTACATACAAAACACATGTCCCAAAGTTAAAAGACCTGATACTGAACTGAACCAAAATTAGGTCATTTGCATGAAGCCTAGCAGAACATGATATTCTAGATCAAGATGCTAAGTATCCTCTAAATACAAGGTTATTTCGCCGCTGGCTTCATTAGGAATCCTACAAAAGGATAATGCATTCAAAATAGAGAGAAACTCAAGAACAAAGGCCTAATTATCTCCAGGTAAACCCAACTACTTGCCATGGCGGACAATGCAAATTGTTGCACTAGAAACTATCATTATACAATTTACTGTATCAGATTAATTGCGAAGGACCAGCTTCTTGCGGCTTTAGATGAAATTGTCTATAGGGACGTCTTCAAAAATTTTCTTTTGTCTAGTACGAAGTTAGTCGCGAAAGCTACATATACTGATTGCTTCAACGACTCACATCATTTTGTTTCGTTAGGTTAAGTATTATCAATAATTACTCAGTATACTACTGATTCATACTGATTGGCTAATTATTAGATAGGAGACCTATTTAACAACAGGAAGACTTCACAATGCAATAATGAACACCGCTATCTTTTCAATTTACATCTGAACACTGTGATATCAATAACTCACAGGCATGGGGTGTTGCAATGCTTTTCAAATATTTAAGCCAGTCGGAAAACTTCAAAGAGTGGTCCAGTAATGAATCTTTTTTAAACATGTTACTTTATATATGAGCAACAATGTTCAGATTCATTGCATGATGTACGAAACTAAGGGTTTCAAAGCGAGATCAGATCCATTCTCAACAAAGCGACACAACATGGGCGCTTTTGATAGTGGGATAAAGATTGATTATCTGTCTTGGTTGACATAGTTTTATGCGAAACAACTCTGATCAGAGATTTGGAATCAACAAAAATGTCCTTTCTTTCTTAACTAATTAAGAGCACAATAGGATCAGCAAAAACATTTGGTATATCTTTGTTTTCGTCAATCCGAAATCGTAGATATTTTTCGGCACTTTGCTGGCATTTTCCCCTTCCAACGCATATATGAACAAATATAAGGTTTGCTGATATCAATTTTTTTTTTTTTTGTAATTGTTTCGCAGAGATGGTAATTAGCCTAGTTATTCTTTGATCGATACATAACTCCCGCAATTTAAACAACTGACAACAACACAGAGAGATACTAGGTGGCCAATGAATCCCGACATTCACACTGTGTGTGAAACATCGTGTGTGCATATACGTATCTATAAGGCATTCCAACTCCATTCATTAGAGCAAATACAACAAAGCAAAAATGGCCAATCTAGCATGTTTGCCATTAGGTCTAAATTCGTACTTTTCATTTTGAACTGTTATGTTGTATCATATCTTTTATCTGTAAGGCTTCGAGAAAGCTGCACCTGTATCTGCAGTGTAGCATGCAACTGCTCTAATCACTTGGTAAGATGAAGCTATGGTCTGTAGAGAAGATCTTTAATACTTTGGAAGCAGACCTCTGACACTGTCAATGCATTTAAATGTGCTAATATACTTACGATGATTCTGTCACAACGTTTATTTGCCTGCTTGATACATCTGACGGTCAGGAATGCAAAATTCTCCTTGTCCTGGTAATAAGCCAGATCCTGTTAAAACATACAAGTAAATTTACATTTGAAGGTACTAAAAAAAGGTACGTGTGCATTTCAAAATGCATAGGTTTCAGTACATAACCACATATATAAACATCTACTTTGCAGGACGTTTACTACTTATGCAGATGTCTGCTTTGGTAAGATTCCGTGTAAATAATTGGGCGGTAAAAGTGAATCTCGACGAATATATATGTGGAAGATAATTGGGTTAGGAGCTGGGTATGTAACATATAGGTAAACGGACAATCATGCGGGTTTGATCAAAAACTGTTTTGTTGTTGTATAGGTATGACGTTTGTTAAGGGTTCAGTTAAAAGTATATGCATTAGAAAATAATTAGGTCCTGACAACTGTCGACTACAGAGGAGATATATTAAGCGCCATCTAACTTATACAAGCGTTGAGGCCAGCCTTACTGTCAACATCAACTTGTCAAGAACATAAGAAAATCAAAACCTATTTAGTTTATGATAGCTACCGCATTTTTGACATCTATGTTGTCCCCATCCCAATGAAACAAACATCATTAAAATGAATAACTCAATCAAATATGTATCATGTTACTTGCCAATATTCATTTGGAATAGCTCCCGTAATGTGGAGATTCGTTGGAAGTAAGGAATCGAATTGATGACGGAATATAGTAAGCCAGCAATCAACTTTGCGCAGTGTATATGGTTGTTGAAGGTTGTGATATTATATGTTTTCGACCTGAAAATAAACCTTGTTGACGATTTGGTTTAGGATAGTAATGAATAAAATAAGCTGATGAAGATAATAAGTTAAAATCATATTTATGTTATTTATTTGTCTCACAAAAGAATAGTGTTACGGGCGATTGCAATCAGGCAGAATTATGCAAATGGAGATGTGATATGGGTAATATAGTTCCATCACTGCCATAATTTCCCTTTTTCCATTCTTCAATTTATATGGATTGATTTTAGTATTTAAGTTCTTTGTTTCTAGAGAATATTGGATACTGCATAATTTGCACATGGGCAGCCCACATTTTTTGGCCTGGAATCTTGTTGTCTGGCGGTGGATGCCTAAATTTTAAATGGAAACTCTACTGTAAAATGCGTATTTTTGTTATGTGATGGCATGTCTTGCATTTCTTGTTTCCATATGATTATATTTCTTCCAGCTGCTCTTTGATTTGAGAGTGGCTTTGACTTTGCAATGAATAACATGTATCGCAATATTAGGTCGTGTCATGTCTTCATCTGGTTTGTAAGGAATTATCATTATAATTGGTGGACATTGCTCAGTACATGACTAAACCTTATAAATGATTCGAGCTACTTTTTAGCTTTAAAAACTGAAAAAGAAAGATATTTGTTCCACGTGAACGTTCAGTTGCATCTTCGGAGGTCCGCTTGGTTTATTCTCATGGCTCTTTGTATTGCTTGTTTGCTCAAGATTTGGGTTAGCTCTAAAATATGTTTATTGATCATAGCATATTCTCCTGATGTTAAGTGAGTGGCTGTATCAGATGTTTTGGAGCATTGCAGTGGGTGGCATATAGTGCAGTGTGTGGCAGCTTGACGGACAAATCCGTTGGTTTCTTTATCAACACGAACTGGAATATAACGGTTTATGTTTGTGACAATTTTGGTATCCGTCAAAGCCTTCATCGTTTCTGTTAGAAAGCTTGGTAGTGAATTTGATCGAATGATTCAAATTATGGTTGGCATTATTAATCCATCTGTTTTCATACACGTAGTCATTTCATTTCCACAGAAGCGGGGAAAACCACCAATTGTTATGGTTTATCGGTTACATATCTCAATATATCGGAACTATGTTAGTCGTCACGCCAGTTAACTGTATATGGATAATTTGTAGTCCTTGCCACTGAACTCAACATTATTGAGCTTAATGAGTAACTACAAGGGTCTGTTGAGGAATTGTGTTCGTGTTGTCTTCAGAATCATTATCACCCAGGCTGTTTCAGATGTCTGCATTCCCACGACATGCGCAAAACTGTTAAAATGGCACGTAACACTTAATGATAAAAACTGTGTTGATTGGGAACGGTCCATGGGTACGGTCCATTGGCTGTAGCCCCGGTTTGTGAACATACACACATACACCCTCACACACAGACACAGACACACACAAAATTGCACACACACTCATATATATATAAGGTGTTACGAACCTACGGTCTTAAGCAAAGTAACAGCCAATGCTCAATTCGAAACCACCATAACTTGTCAACAAGGTATTTTATTACTCAGCCAAAGAAACAATCGATGAGCAGAATTTCCTATGGAGAGGCCCATGACCTGAACTTAGATCTAATCAATTTCGTCAGAAATATTTAATTCTACGTTTCCCAAGTTCAAAGCGCCCACCTAGAATGTTTAATTAAACAAATGACCTCATTACAAAGTACAGACATACAATACTGAACACAATCATGTATTTAATGTCCTTTACTAATCAACTTAATCATCTATAATCATACAAATTAACACAATTAATATTGATATAGGAACGGTAACGTGTTTTGTTATAGGTTTAGATAGAACAAAGGTGTGGTCAAGGGTAGTTTTGTTAAAACAAACAAGCACAAGAATAAAAATATGACCTGATTTCAAGTATTAACAAAGATACCCTGCATTGTTTCAGCATGAAAAAAGATTAAAATAGCAGAACAAGTTGACACAAAAATGAATATGTTTAGCTCGAAAGCATCAACAGAGGACAGCATGTATTTCGTAACACGTTTTTGGGTAATAAACGTTGTTTCAAAGCTACGAGTGTTATAAACAATATGCAATATATTACATATAATTGCTAATTTCAAGTTGTGCAATGTGGTTTGGATATGAAAACGACTTGTAGACCACAAGTTAATAGTGTTTGCACAGAGATACTGGCATCGCATTCAATGTCACAAAATCATCAAATGAAGAAAGAAAGCATTATGTAGATAACATGTGTAATATACATCTGTGTATTGAGCTAAATTTGCAGCACACGATGAATATCGGTTAACCATTGCAATAAGAATCTTCAGAGATTCCGCGAAAAGAAATATACGATTCCAAAGTCAAAAGAAACATAATATGGCGGCAAATTAGATTAAATGTTTGTTTAGGCAGCAACCTATTTGTCAAGCTTAATACATTCTTTGAACGGATTTTTGTGACGGAAAATTGCCAGAAACTATTTCAAGACGAATTTCCCACTAATTTGGATACTCAGTTGCTTACACAAATTTAATTCAGTCACGGAAAAATGTTAAACAGTGAAACTCGAAAACAAGTTATGCTGAATTGAAAGACAATTTCCTTTCGATATGAGCTCGGAACGACAATTTGATAGTTCCCTGACTCTGGTTACCAGCAAACACCTTGGGTGGTCTCCATATTATCACGAGTAACCCATTTTGTACAAAGAAACTGAAACATGTGTGGCCTGAGCTTCGCTAATATTTCTCTGAAACTAATAGGAGATGTCATGCTCCTATGATAAAAAGAGTTTTTTTTTTTTTTTTCCGTAAGTACACTTTGATAACAAGAGGTCATCGAATATATTTATCATTTTAATATCAAGTCGACAGGAGAGGACATTGTTAAACTAGCCGAGTAAGCTCATTTTCCTGGTCATTCAGGGCGTCAATAAGACATAAGATCTTGAACCATTTGTACTGTCAGAAAATTAAAAGTGATATTTCGAAATCATATACGTCGTGCCACACTTGTCAAATTGTAAAAATAAAACCAGAAGTCACACTAGATTCGCTTGCAATGCTTGAATGTGACGGAGAATTAGCAGAATAATGGGAGACTGTCAGGAGCATGCATAAGGTCATGTCGGACAACCACTACTTGTTGACCATAATGTGTGCGTTAGAAAGACTTCCAGAGGCTATGTCTTTGAGAAATATTAAAACTAAAACCATTGGAAAACCGTTGTAAAACTTTGATAAATTTTCTATTTTACACATGCGGCCTTCCCAAATCTGCCCAGTCTGATGAGGACTTAAATTTTATGTCAGAATTTTTCAATATGTCTAACGTGAATTAGGCATCAAACATTTCCGATGTTATTCCTATGGGGTGAATGTCAAAGGAGTTTGGAAATATATCATCAAAGACTATCGTTCGGTCATTATGGTCTGATACATAACATGATTGGGAAGATTATTCTTATCTGTAGCCGTTTGATCAAAGGGAATCATTTCAAGAATAATTGTTATAGTGCTTTTTGATATTGTTTTACCGTGCGAGGACCATAAAAAGAGAAGAAAAAGAAACTTCTTTGTAATGAAGATTCACTATGTCTCGGATAGAAGATGTCAATGTGAAGTTACAATAACTAATCTTCACATTACTCAGTCAATAATGCACTTATAGTTAAACAGAAATGAGATGTGAAAACGTTTTCAGCCTGCCGATAGAGTTCTGCCTCTCTTGTCCATACCTTGTAATCTTATTCTGGCTTAGGTATGTCACTAACAATATATCTCAATGGAAGTGATGTATGGGTTGGGTGAGTCTTGATTCAAAAAGATGAAGATGGTGTGGATAATGCGGTGTGCTATTTATGTCTAAAACAAGTAAAGAAAACCAAAGAAAATATTACACACTCGAAAGGAAATGGTTAAATAGGATATTGACTTTGTGAAATATTAACTATCCTTCTATGATTATTTTTCAGGTGACCACAACTACATTACTTTCTTCAACAAAGTAAACAACAAGAATTGAGTTGTTTAATTCTGCAGAAATATGGTATCATCGTCAGAGAAAGATATTCACATATACACTTATACATGAATATCATTCCGGATAAGGTCATTCCGCGGACCTGGGTTCGAATCTCCGTAGAGAACGAATTAAAAATTCTCTGACCATTATGATAGTATTATTTGTATTAAATATTAACTCTGCCTATTATAATCAAGTATTCTTCTATAGAATCCAGGGATAGCGCTTTCCGTTCTGTCTGATGTATATTTATAATTTTCTACAATTAATCCTATATACCTTGATTTCTTTCATAAGAATCCGAAATGACTGTATAGATAGATGAGAATTAATTACTTGGTCGTCAGGCGAGTGTGTCTGCTACACACGAGTGCATATTAACACCGATTAAGTAGCATCATTTTTGGTCATGTGTGCTTAGTCGTGATGGAATATGGGCTGGTATGTGCAAGCAAGACGATGGGTGCTGTTTACCAGCGGACCTAGGTTCTAATCTCCGTAGAGTACGAATTTAAAATCTCTCTATCCTGTATGGTAGTATTATCGAAAAGTAAAACTTCATTTGGATTGTTAAGATGTTGCATTAAACTTCTCAAATCTATAAAATATTTGCACTGATGACACATTTTACGTGTTGGAGAACATGGATACGCTGAGAATGTAAGACAGATTTAAAGTCAGTATCAACAATACATTTTGTAGCTGATGACAATGTTAGCATTCTTTAAACTTTCTAGCCTTACATTGTTTTAGTTCTCTTGACAACTACATCAGCTTTCGTATAATGACTGACTGACGTACTTCGTGAATGTATATGCATACAATATTTATATATGTGTTTATAAATTTGAATCGAATATAAGTTTTTAATTCCAACTCAGTGGAATCTTCCGTGCCTGTACCTATTAACAATGCATTAGTCGAGTATGATAAAAATGCCAACGTTGTCTGATTTTCTGTTCCTATATTACTCTGTTAGACTTAAAACAGTTCAAGCCCAAATCCCTTTGCATAAAATAAGTTTTGTACATTTCCATCTATATCAAATTCTTTCTAGAATTTGCTTACGTATCAATTTTGTGGAAACACTTCTACGCACAATTCAGTACGTTTTAAAATGTAGACAGTTTGTTGCGGACTATTTTCATCCAATTGCAGAGCGTATAAGGAACCTGATTTAAAACTTTTACCAAAACGATGCTAATCTCTCTCCCTCTCCATCTATATTCATATCAATATATCTATCTATCTATATATCTATCTCTGTCAAACATCCAAAAAGGGAAAATTATGTAGACTATATCCAATGCTTGTATAGGCTTTATTTCATGGCTGTAGGATCCTTTTTTAACTTCTCTAACTCTTCAAAAATCTGCTGAATGAGACAGATCATTTGAGGCTAGCTATACTTTAACATAACTAAAATATATAATTTTCCGAAATACTGTTTTCCTTGAAGTAGAGCTCAATTATATGACAATATGCGAAACTTTTATTACAAACAATGAACAAGTTGGATCCATTGGCACCTATTTTAAATTAATCGTTTAGTAGATTTGTTATCCCTTTTGCTGTTACTTAGCACATCTATATGTTTAATTTCTGCTTTAGATTAGAGATTTAAGTTTCTTCTTACATGCTGTAACTTCAATTAATCATGCAACGATCCCTTCAACATAACTCTACTTTCTGCTAATATTGCACTATTTTGTATTTTTTTTTCCCTTCATCATAACGTTTGGTGTCGATTGATATCATCATTTTACTGTTTTAAGTTTATGATTTCCTTTAAGCTATAAACCATTTTAATTTTTAAAAGTTTTGTCTTTCCGTTATCTTTCAGTTTTTGTATTTATTATAAACAATTAATTATTTCAGATTTTGAATTTTACAACTGAATTAGCTCCTTAATCTTTTGTAATCTTTGGCAAAATGCCCACCTTATTCTTTATTGCTTGCATGACTATTGTTCTTATTCCCTGCTTGTCTATGACGTTGCTTACAAAAGATTGTGTTTGTAAAACGTCACGAACATTAAGGGTTTTTTTCAAAGAAATGTGTATTTATGACCTCCGATGCGATTAATTTTATTTATTTAGGATGTTATCGACTAGTACAAGCAAAGGCGTTTTCTGTCATAGGTTAAAGTTTACCTTCTTTTCCAAATTTCGAGATTTCACCAGAGCAGATTGACCGTTTTTCAATTTTCGAGCAAAGTAGAAGTCAGCGTTTGGATTGATGTCATGGTTCCTACTCAAATTTAAGTTAATAATTTTTGAACCACGCCTTAGATGAAATGCCAACTCATTAGGGAGGTCAGTCTCACTGAGTGTACGTTTGTCTGTCTGGGATGTTGTAGTTACATCCTTGAGCCAAACAGTTTCCAATGTTGTTGTTGCTGCTAAAGCGGAGATAAAAATATTTTAGAAACACTTTCGTTGCATAAATACAAGTTTATTCATAAATATTTAGTAAATTAACGACATCAAAAGAAATACGCAATACAAAACTACACTATTTCCGGTTTAAAAAAATAGATTATAACAAACTCCTATTTGAAACGCTATGGTCCTTATTGGACCCAAGACGGGTTAAACGCTGATTGATACATCCATGTATAACTAATAACCCAATAACATACATACATACACACACACACACACACACACACGTCTCATTGTTGTGGTGTGAAAAGTGATATCGCTACTGTGGAAATAAGATCTTCTACATATTCATCGAGCGTGAAATAATGCTGTCGGCATTATAACTGGTGCATGGAAACAAAAAGAAAATGCATACTAGCAAGGTACTGACGATAGGTTATATATGATGTATCGGCTCGATCAAAGTAACAGAAGAAAATAGTGGAGACAACAAGCTTTGTAAGTTTTGACAAAAATAATTTAACTTCCCTAGAAAACACGGTGAAAAATGTGAAAATGTAATTCAGGACTTAGGGTTTGAGAATAAGCATCCCAAACATTTATGCTAGAATTGTGAGCAAATACGAGTCCTATTAATAATAAGTTCTAACTGAGTCTTGTTTGAAAGCCACATTGTTTACAAAATTGTTCATAATTTCACGTTTCCAAGATGGAGGATGATGACGTCAGATAAAGTATTTACGCAAATGTTCATAATTTCAGGTTGAACCACACTTTGTACTGTACTGTTCCAATTTAGAATTAATTTCACAATGTTTTTGCCCTAAACCACTTGTATAGTTCTCCAGTGAATAAATTATTATTCAAAAGGTAGATAAAGTCTTATAGCTGTCAAGGCACATCTATAACAAGGTACGTCTGTAGCTTTATAGATGTAATGAAGATTTAACTCTCTTTCCGGCACAAGGAAAATATACCATTCTTCTAAAAGTATATTATAATACTCTAATTCAGCACAAGAAATATCATTCCTTCTTCTCAAGGCATAATATAGAATTTACTACGACACAGCTGAGAGATGTTTGACTGCTTCCGACACAACTGAGAGATATTCTATCTGCTACACAGCTTCGATATTATATGACTGCCCCTTTTCGCAGGAACCTAAGTCTATTTAAACTAATAGTAAGTTGTCATTACGTGTTGCACACGCACGGATTAAGCGTGGTATTTCATCATCTAACAATGAGTTGTACCCGATATAAAAGCATGTACTCGGAAAAGACCTTAGCCGCAGCCAATCATTTACGTCGTTTGTTTATATCTAAACAACTCTTACGAAAGTCAAGAAACATATTTACTTTCTAAAAAAACATTCTTACGAAAGTCAAGAAACATATTTACGTTCTAAATAAACAAACTCTTACAAAAATATCAGTTCCCATGAACAATAATCATCATCACAATAAAACAGAATGATACATAAATGAAACAAAGGAATTCCAATTTTACACACAAGTAAATAAAATACAGGGTCGTAACAATATACGTACCGGATTGAATAAGTCCTAAGAGACCAACGGCAAAAATGTACAAATCTTTATTCATTGCAATGATTATCCGGCTACTACGGGAATACCAATGTGTGCCAAAACTAGCGTCTAAGTAATACATAATATTGGTTGTGGGCTAGGTCTGAAGGTGGGAGGTATTTGGCTCCTGCCACGTTTCAGCTTACTTAGCTAGTCATTGGTCGAAGCTTATGTCAAACAGAGAATAGCTACGTGGCGAACATAACAGCGATTTCTGGTTCGGTTTTATTTTTGTTTTAGAATTACAATGTGGGTGAAAAGAGTAGCCTAGCTGAACATTCTTTCCAGCAAGTAAATAAGTCCAGCATTATGGAAATGTATTTAATTGGGAAACAATCCCTACTTTAGCACGAGCATATGTATGTATGTATGTATGTATGTATGTATGTATGTATGTATGTATGTATGTATGTATGTATGTATGTATGTATGTATTGTTACAAGCCAGGGGTCTTTGCTTGACCGAGCGGTGTCAAACCCTGGCGCGATTCCCGCTAGAAGTCATAAGTTTACCCCAAATTTCCAAAGACTTCTATACAACTTCATTTGTAAGTTAGAAAGCCCGACGTGTCCATTCTATACATAAATTTTACTCTAATCAATGCAGGACCACTTTATTCACAACTTGCCAAATATCTATCGACCGCACATCTGCATAGTTTCTCTTCAGCAACTTTCCGTACCGTCAGCAGTTCACGCCGTAGAAACTCTACAAATATCCCCTAACACCGAGAACTATTTTAACTACGCCACCTTAGGCCAGTCAATCTATCGTTTCAAGGCACATCACGCCAGTACAACTGCATCACATTTGCCACCATGGCGACATAAACGGTATCTGCCGAGTCCCTTCCTTTTATTCCATTGTGTAATTTACCGATTTCCTACTGTAAATACTGCCACTGCAGTCACAACAACAATGTACACCACTAGCTTTTAATAGGGACTACATTATTGCAGGGACAGTCATGTGGTTTGGGTCTGAATTCGTTACTTATTGACCATGGCATGATGGAAACTCACTAACACTTTCTCTCCGTGACGTTTGCTCCTAGTAATTGGCTAATTATTTCGGGCTAAGGAATATTCCATTGCACCGAATTCTAATAATCAAGCAAGTAATCACACAAATGTAAGAACTACTTAAAGGGGGCGCTATAACCAAATGCGCATCTCCTACATTTTATTACAGTATCTATGTATGTATGTATGTATGTATGTGCATTCACGCATGCATGCTTCCATGTATGCTTGCGTGATGACATGTATATATGTATGTGTTCCTGTGTTTGGATGTATGGATGGATGCATGCATGCATGCATAGACTGATGCATGTGCGAACTTTTATTCACCATATATAAAGGAAATAAGTTATTTTATTAAAATAAAATGAGGAAAATGTTAAGGATATTCGGACATTTTTTCAGTGTCTCTCATATAAAGTATGTACATATGTATACATGTAGATCTGATAAGGTCTAATCCCTAACAGCTGATCCTGAAACAGTGAATAAAAAACCATTTGTAAATATTATCACTGTCCTGCTAATCCCGATTGTTATTTCAGGTCAACTTTCCACTCTTTGTTTGCCACGAATCGTATTAAATTAAAGGCTATTCTAAATTTTCACCTTAGGTATCTAAGTAAACATATATTTGACAGGTGTTTACATATTTGCATACGGATAAAAGCTGAGTTATGCAAGTTCCAAATTGAGTACAAGGATCATGTCTGTTGAATACTATTAGTAAAATGTATAACATCAAGAAGTAAAATTAATATGTAACGTTGTATTCTAGCTTGTATTCCATCAACATTACAAACAAGAAAACTAAACACGATCATCATGCTGCATAAAAAATAAAATGTGTGCTTAGATACACGAACATACACCGATATCAATTTCATAACGATTATACAATGTTACGTGTTTAAGCTCGTTCAAAGTAACAAAGAAAAGAGTGAAGCCAACAAGCTTTGTAAATTTTAACAAAAATAATTTATTTCCCTAGAAAACACAGTAAAAATATGAAAAAGGACTTACAGTTTGTGAATATAATCCAAACTTTAATCCTGGAATCTAAAAATATAAGTCATATCACTAAAATGTCCTACATGAATCCAAGTTCGAATCCCGACGAAGTTCCGAGATGGCGAACGATGACGTCAGATGAATGCAGTATTATACTGATGTGTGAACAGTTCCTCGTTGAATTTTATGAAACAAGAATAATATAACGGCTTTAGAATTCCAAATAATTTCCACTGAAAGTCCAGGAATGTGATGAAAAAGAGTATTTTCCAGAGAATATAAATTATTTAAAATAACAATTTCAACTCAAATGGCAACAACAGTAGTGAAGAGGGACGATATACGGAAAATGGGAATTAACATTACAGATGCCCCCTCCCGGGACGATATACGGACAAGATTTATACGGACAAAATATCACCCTGGGACGATATACGGACAATAGGAATGGAACAGGTGGGATGACGTCACGGTACTGGACACTTGCAACAATGTGGCAAGTGGCTGACCTAAATACGCACGGTTACCACTCTAGGTAGGGACAAACACAAGAGAGACAGAGACAACACATACATAGCACATATATGGCAAAGTGAGAATAAATATCTTTTCAAGGCATAGGAAGTGGCCCTGAAAAGGGCCGTTGGGTTCTTCTTCTTCTTCTATTTTCTCCATTTCTTCCACCAGCTCTTTACTTTTCCAATAATTCTTTTCTTCTTCTTTGTTTCTTCTTCTGCCATCCAGTCTGGATGTCCCATGGCTCTAAATGTTTCTTGTATCTTCATCCAGTTGTTATTTAGTCTGTCAAACTCCTCTTTCTTTTTTTTTTTTTTTCCTTTCTCTCTTTTGCCCATGTCTGTTTCATCTTCTTCACCTCTTCTTCCAGTACCTTTTTCATCATGTCTTCACCTTAATTTAAATGGTCTAAGCCTTTTTTGACAAAAAAACATCTCACTTCAATAACAATATCTAGAACCTGTTTCAATGTTCCCACTCTTACATATTTAGGATAGTTGAAGCCTCTCAACTTATCCGCTTCCTCCAGTGTTATCCCTTGCCATTGATAACTGGCTACTTTCAGTCTGTTCACAAAGTCTAGGCTGCCTGGGAACATCCATTCCTTTCAAGCCTATCCATCACGTAAGCTCCATCCATTATCCAGTACCAACTGTCTCTTAATTGGTTAAATGATTCATTTTTATTCTGTGTAGAATGGCGCGAATGACGAACGCTATGCTTTCATATACTTCAAGCACGGACGTGAAGGAAAACATCCCTTACACTCACTTCTCATATTATATACTATCCACACAAACGGGAAGAAAAAGAAAAATACACCATATATACTATCCACACAAACGAACGCGAAAGCATAAAACACACACTCTACTATCCACACAAACGGGATGGGAAGAAAAAACACACCATATCTACTATCCACACAAACGGGATGAAAAGAAAAAGCACACCATATATACTATCCACACAAACGTACGCGAAAGCATTAAACACACACTATACTATCCACACAAACGACCTCGAAAGCATAAAACACGCCATATATACTATCCACACAAACGTACGCGAACGCATAAAACACACACTCTACTATCCACACAAACGGGAAGAGAAGAAAAGCACACCATATCTACTATCCTCACAAACGAACCCGTACGCAAACACACACATATACACACACACACACACACACACACACACACACACACACACACACACACACACACACACACACACACACACACACACACACACACACACACACACACACACACACACACACACACACACACACACACATATATATATATATCAGTAAAGGAGGTAGTGTTTATTGTCACACTGCTCTACATTCACACAAATTGGCAACTTGAATAGACTCTTTTAGAGAGATCTGTTTAGCCCCTTGAAGGGCTGTTTTTTCTTTGAACTTCATATGCATCTAGTTAATGGTTACATCTTCCAGGTCGTTCCCAACAGACGCAGACGCATCGCCGGCTCCAGTCACTCTCCCAATGTATGCCTGTTGTTGGGAGAGCAGAGGAAGATTAATTGGCTTCACTATCAAACTCCTCAGTTTGAGAGATGTTGTTGCTGTTCCTTACTTCTTCTATGCCACACCCTGGGGTGATGTTGCTGACGCCCTGGCTCCCACTCTTGCCTCTGTCTTTTCAATTCCTCCAATACCTCCTCCCAGGTTTCTGTCTAGGGGACAGCGGCTCTTGGTACTGGTGGCAGAGGATGTGGCTGTCGTTGTTGTGGAGGCGTTGGTGTCCTCACCTCAGGCTTGACCTCACCCAGTGGCCTTAGCATGAGATGAGGCAGGATCCCTCGCTTCTTTTCTTTCTCCTCTTCTTTCTTCTTTTCGGTCTGCTTCTGCAATGGCCTCCATGGCCTGCTCATCCAAAATGCACCTGGCATACTCCAGGCGCATTTGAAATTCCGGAAGCTGACTGATTCTGCTACTCATTTTCTTCCAAAATTTGATCAGTAGGTGACAAGCTATTTTGTGGTACTCGATCGTGACACCTTTTTTGTTTTCTCCAAGGTTTTGCCAAATACAGTATTGAACTTGGTAGCAATGGTGTTCACCAGATGTTGACTACTAAAATAATATCCTGCAGGAATGGTCAACAGATAGGTGGAACGTTTAGTTTCGGGGCTTTGTGTTTTCATAGAGTCAACTGCAGCGGCGCGTTCATCCAAGGCTTGTTGCACTTGTTCGTCATGAACGTCCACCGTAAAAGTGTTTTGATTTGGAAGGATATTGAGGATTTGTGTAGGGTCAATAATTTCCACTAAAGCCACTTCCCAATGGGCTTCGTGATCCAATTGGATGGCCTGAGGTAATCTGGCCGTTAAACAGCACAAAGTGTTCTTGGGAAACACGTCCATGGAACTGTCACTGGGTAACGTTAAATAAAATTGGCTATTCATAATTCCAGAGTTCTAGTGTCCGCCGAGGGGTCACTGGAGGTTAGAGGAGTGTCTAAAGGAGGATTGTTGTGATGGTTAGGGTGATTGTTGGAAGGGTGACTGACGTTGGACGCAAGGCTCCCGTTGTTGTTCCCGTTAGAAGAGTATTTCAGGGACGGATTGGGAAGAAGGCAACCGATGCAGCTGCTGAGTAAAATGGTCCACAATTGTTTGTCTCCTTGTTGCAAACTCAAATTGGCAATGGCAGCATCGATGACACAATACACCACAAAGATTTGGCAGAAAAAGACGATTTGCGTTTTAGGCACACGTTCTCCACACCACACCCACAAGAGTTGCTTTTGTAGATCTTGCAGAGAAGAACTGGGCGAAGGAGTGGTCACTGCAGTAGCTGAGGCTGTTTTGAAAGGCATGATGGTCACTTCTTTTTATAGTTGATGATTTGCGAAGCGTCGATCCAAGAGTCAAAACTTGGCGGATATCCTTTCCAACGTACTTGCACTTCTTTGACACGACGTTTTCCCACTGTACGAGTTCTTCGATCTAGAATGCTTTCTATTTCGTACACTTCGTCTTCTTTTTTGGTCACACGTTGTAACTCGGGTAAGCAAAACGTTCCTTTTAACACTTCCTCGTCCATGTCTTCCAATTTATAGACAGGAGGATAACGACCACGCACGAAACAATTCTGTGGTCCAGTTGGGTAAGTAACTTTTGTCGAAAGTGCGTTTGGTTTTGCCAATGCGCACCCAATCGCCTGCTGCCAACAATCCACCTTTCTTGGGTACAGTCACCGTCGGGGACGTACCAAAAAGGCGCTCCAAGACGGTCACTTCGTTGTCGGGAGTCACTTCTTCGGGGACACGTCCAATGCTCCGATGGTAAGATTGGTTGTACGATTGGACGAGGTGCGGCAAGACGCCGATGTACTTGAGAGTGTGTTGATGTGTAAAATATTTCCACATGCGTTCTTTCAAGGTGCGTTGAAAACGTTCCACGATGCTGGATTTGTTTTCGGGATTCTCGGTGGTGGGAAAATGAATGTCACGTTTTTTTTTAATTCTTTTTGGAAAGCTTGGTTCAGAAATTCGGTGCCTTTCTCGGATTGCCATCGAAGAGGGTGGCGATCGCTTTGTTTCAACACCAGTTTGAGGGCTCGCTCTAACTCACTGCTCGCTTTGGAAGTCAATGGCACGACCCAGGCAAATTTGGAAAAGACGTCGATGACACAAAACAAATATTTGTAGCCACGATTGTAGGTGGCCAAATGAGAGACATCGGCTAAATCAGCTTGCCATTGATGATCGATGCCTTCCATTCGGGTGCGACTTCTGGAAAATTTTCGTCGAATGGGTTTGTGTAAGGTGTATGTGGCTTGTTATTGTAACCATCGTTGCACTTGAGGTAAACGGACACTTTTCAGTCGAGTTTTGGCAGCACGATACAATTTCTGAACTCCTCCGTAACCTGCAGGATGCGATGGATCGCAGAAATGCTGGCTAACACCTTCTCCATTTTTTAATAAGTGATCCACTCTTCGCTGATACTACTCTGGATGGGGTGAGGGGGTTGTTTGGAAATTGCTTTACGTGTCTGATGTGCCACGGGAGTAGAAGTCGAAGGTAGTTTTGGTAGTGGTGGTGGTGGTGGTGGCGGTAACGGAATGGCTTTGGTCTTCTTTTCTTTCTTCAGTTCTGGTTTCCCTTCTTTCTTCTTAACCTCTGTCGAAGGAGGAGTGGACATCATCTTTTTAACCCAAGCTTTCTGTTCTTCTAGTTGGGGTGTAGGGGAAGGGGCCAACAACGACGCTGCATTCTTACTAGGAATGGGAGCTGCTGACGGTGTTTGAAAGACTTCTCGTGCCTCTTCTTCCTCAGGTATCCGTGGGGCTGCGTCTGTCTTGACCGCTGGGGATAGTGGTAGTGGTGGTGATGGATTTTTCATCAGGGTCTTAAAATCTTTCAGAGTGGGTTGAGCTGTTTCGTCTAAAGCTTTCTGATGAAAGAGTTGCAGTCGTTGCAACTGTTGACGGTACCGTTGAGATTTTTCCGTTTCTGACAAATTGCTGCTATCCACCAACGATTGCAATTCATGTTGTAACTGGGACATCTCGGTCAAATGAGGATTGGGAGGTAAATGTGGTGTTCGTTGTTCATCGTTTCTAAGGTACTAAAGTCAGTTTTCGTCCTTCCTTTGGATTCCAAAGGTCACGTCTAAGATTTTTGGACCCCAGAGGCCCCTTTTATCTGCTTGATCCTTTTTTATCTTTGACCCATCCCTTGTGAAGCAGCTCCCGCCAAGAGTCCTGTAATCATGGGGGCTAATGTGGCTTTTAGTATGGGTGCTAACAACAGGTGCACAAATCCTCCGCGTTGTACCAACATCTTTTTCTTTTGACGAATGGGTGTTTTCTTTTGGTCTATTTTGCGAAGAACGTTTCGATGTTTGGCTAAGCATTTTTTCTGATCTGGAGACAAAGGTATCGTTCCTTTCAGAACATTCAGACAACATTCGCACACGGAATCAACGCCGTCTTTTGAGGCAGTTTGAATCACTTGTTTTCGCATGGGTGGAGGGGATTTGGACAGGACGGACAACACGTCCCAATGTTTGGCTAAACAAGGAGGTAGTCCTTTCCTTTTCTTTCCTTGTTTATCTAGAGAGTGGTGTGCACTTCTTTTAGGGGACATCTTTGTTTGTTGGTTCCGCGGCACACATCAAAAAATACACTAACGTCGATGACTTGGCATACGGCCTTTTATCCTTTTTGGGACTATCGCTTTGTCATAAAGGTGACAATTTGTTTTCCAAAATCGCCAAACAATTCTCCTCTCTGGTGACTCCTCTTTTTATTTGGACGAGTGTGTCTTTTCTGGGGGTGATGTCTATGTTTGGCTAAGCGTTTTTTCGGATGACGAAACTGTCCTTTTCTTTTTTCTTTCTGGACAGGAGAACGATGATGAGGGGAGATCTTTTCGTGCACAACATACACTAAAGTGCAATGCTTCACATGCGTCCTTTTACCTACTTTTTTTTTCATACCGTGTTTAGCTGCATTGAGTATTTCTTGAGTCCACTCCGTGTCAAAAAAATCTTCCTCTTTGGTGACTTCTTCTTTTCTTTGGAGGAGTGTGCCTTTTCAGAGGGTGACATCGATGTTTGGCGAAGCGTTTTTTCTGATGACATGACTGTCCTTTTCTTTTTCCGTTTCCTTTCTGGACACAAGAACGGTGACGGTGTGCACTTCTTTGAGGGGACATGATTGGGCGTGCATCAGCACAAAAACACTGATCCCATCGTTTACCTCAGGTCTTTTTTATACTGGAATGCGTTGCCACTGATTGTTTTTACGTCGTATCAACCTGATGACAGGCAGCACACGTCGTGGAGGAGTTCGCAACGGACTAAATCGAGACAGTTCTTGCTTGAACAAATCCAGTAAACTCTGTAACACGCCCGATCTCTCTTGGACTTTGATTTTGGGGGCAGGTACTTTGTGAGCAGCGGCCACTGCCGATAAAAAGGATGAGAGTGTCACCGCTGGATGAGAAGATTTTGGAGACGCTGTCTTGCGGGTAGAAGCTGTTTTCTGCGGGCTTTTCTTTTTCTTTTTCTGAGGCTGTGACCTGGTCTTGACACTGTTGCTCTTTTTCTTTTTCTTCTATGTACGTCGGGGAGTAGCTTTTCTTGGGGAGGACTTTGGGAGGATTGGGATCCCATTTTAAGAGGGAGCGAATGATGACACCTCCTAGAGAACCGCTACCTCCAGGTTTCAAAATGATTTGCTTTCTGGTTTGAGTACCAATGCGAGGATCGGCCAGTTGCGTCAAGGCTACTTTGTTTCTCTCAAACAAACGTTTGGTTTGATGTGGAATGTGAATGATGCCTTGCAGTATTTGACGTGCTGTCACCGTAAACCATCGTAAGACTTCTTTGAGACTGGCTTCTAAGACACGAGCACGTATTTGTGGATTTTTTTCGCGACTAATGCCGTACAAGGCACGAATCAATTTGAAGGGAAGATGAGACTGAAGAGACGTCATGTTGACACTGTGTGAGACAGACCCAAACTGACCGAGGTTTTTATAGATTTTTTTCTGGGTGGTTAAGTCGATGCCGGGGACGTGTACACGACAGGCTCTCCATCGTGGTACCAGTGGTGAAACAGATGGGTACTAAATCGAAAATAATCGGGGATGGTGAGTTTTAAATCCATGAGTAAATAGGCGTGTGGGGTTTGAGTGCCATCGTCGTACACATGTGTCAGCCAAGGTGTTCCTAACTGTTTGGCTAAGACTTGAACTTACGATTTATCTCTAGGACTTTTAAACAAGGCCACGTAATGAGCATTGCGACTGCTGGTGCGCTGGGCTTTACTTTGTTGGAACAAATTTTGGGTGATGTAAATGACACTAGCATTACAATGATGCCCTTTGCGCGTAAGCCATTGTTTAATTTCTTCTTCGTCTTCTCCTAACATGTCGTCAAAGATGACCAGATGGGTTTGACTGGGGTCAGTCACGATCCCGTCGTCTCCGCCAGGAATGCCTTCCACAAAGACGATGGAATCGCCTTGACTTTCTCGCAGAAGGCTGTACGCCGATTGCCACACTCTGTAACACCACACAATCCGTTGTGGTGGACGATGGATCAAATGATATTTATGTTCAATCAAACGTTTGACAAATTCGGTTTTGCCGGAACCGCTGGGTCCTGCAATCAGCATGTTAAAGGGATGGCGAAGATACAAGCAACTGGCACGACCTAAGTGTTCGTCGATGACTTTGAAAGTGGAGGAAGATGGAGCAGAGACAGTAGAGGCAGCCATAGTAGTGTAGGAAATGTCACTTTTGACACGAAGACAGACAAGACAAGAGTTGTTATACTTTTTCAGGACACGTTTATTGTCATCTTTAATTGTGAACAACACGAAAGACAAAAATACATAAAAGCCAAATGGTTAAGTACATGAATAAAAGACACATCAAAAAGATCATAGTGGAATATAAACAAGTCTCTGTACAACATTTTGTGTGACCGAAATGTGGTGTCCTAGGGACAGTGTGTAATGTTCTTAGAGTCTCTACATTCCTTGGCACAGTCACACAAGAGTCCTCCCGGAATGGTCTTTCGGGGATGTCGATGACGGATCTGTCCTGAAGAGAGTGGTTTTCCTCGGTAACGGGTTGTTCTTCTTCTGGTACTGTCACTAACACAGGTTTAAAAGTTACTTTTTTCCACTGAACGTTTGAAGTCAGGATTACAAATCTTGGGCATAGTGGGCCACTTCTTTAGTCCAAGTCTCGAAACCCCAACTTTTCCATTCACGTACATCTTTCCAGTGAGGGTGTAAGTCACAAGCTACACAAACATCGTCATACACATCTTAAGTACCTAAAAGTTGACGAATCTTGTTTTCCCGTAGAGGTTGAGAAGTATCAAGATGAAAGCGCAAAGCTTTTAACAGAATGAGTCTCCCGTGGACATTTAAAGGGACCACTTTCATGTATTATTGAGTGGTAAGTACTGTTCGTAAAGAGTCCACAAGGAATTGGCTGGTAAACGAAATCCCAGAAAGCAAGTCACTAAGACACACACCACACGTCGACCCCAATTCAATGGACACAATTCTCGTAAAATGTGATGGTAATCCTACACCGTTTGAATACTGACATTGATTTCCTTCCACGGATTCTGTTGTATCACGAATGAAACAGGTTGTGGCATGGTAGAACGTTTTTATACCTCTTTTTGTCGGAGGTAATAAGTGTACTTTCAGCACAGAAGTGGTCGTATTCCGTCGACGTATCCAAAATATTCAGTCACTAACTTGCACATCACACACCGTTCAGAAGTTTCCTCTTGAACTAAGTTTACATTGTGTAAAAGATATTGGTAACCCTTTAACACTTCGTCTGGAATTTGTTGCAGTAAGTTTACCTTGTAGTAAAGAGAATCAGTAACAAACCAATCCTTCTAGCCATGGGGTAGTTGATCAATGTCTGACCACTGGAACACTTTCATCAGAATCAATTCTCTTATAGCATTTAGGTACCAGTGGTTTAAACATTCGTGACGTAACGGATGCAATTATTCTTTGCGTTTCACTTGTATTTTGACAAACTCGCGGTAAAGGCGTTCTCACAACTCCACAGGCAAACCACGAATGTTCTCTTGTAAAGTATCCATAACCATGTGTCAGTCAAACACTTCTGCTAGAGCGAAAGTGACGAACAAAGTGAGTAATTTCTGACCACAACCATTCAGGGTAACGGTCAAGAATGGTAATAAAATCTTCTGATGTAAACGGTCTAAAGTGGAATAATAGGAAGAACAAAGTCTTGATCCAGAGAAATCTGAGTTGTTGGTTGACTTTTGTCACTTTTCTCTTGTGAATTTCTCGACACAAAAGTTCTACAGTCACCCATTGAGATTTTGCTCTGGCAAGTCCCTGCCAAATTTCCTTCTAGACCTTCTCTCGCAATTCGTTTGGTAATAGTTGAATATTATTTTCTAAATGGGGTTTAAATACTTGTCTAGGTGTTGTCCAACGTTTGACTCCTAGCCAAGCTGGTTTCTTAAACGTCATGGTATGCCACTTCAATGACGAGTTCCCACTAAAGGTAGGTAGTGACAATCCGGAGACCATGGAGCATGTTCCAGGTAAGCGGAATCTTTCTTCTCCCACTCGTGAAGCGACACACCGCAACTGAAGCACTTGACTTTATCCCCTTCGCCCAAGTCGAAAAGTCCGGCTCTGGTTAATTCTTCGTTGGTAGGTCCTCCCAGATAGTTTGGCCATTTTCCTTGGAAGGTTTGTAATCTACTTTCAAAGTCGCAGTATTCAGGCAATCGCACTGGGAACGAATATTCATCTTTCACAGGTTCATTTCCATGAGGGTACGGTGAAATCCCTAGGACTTTGCTCAGTTTTGCATGACATCCGTAGGGTGTTAGTCGCATGGTTTCATAATGATGACATCCACCATGAAAACCAGTAAAGTGAAAAGGTATACGATAACGAGTGGCATCGCTTTCGCATCCGTCACGTTTGACGCGCACAGCATCATCACTTTTCATGTTAGGTATGGTAGTAGTAGTTATAGCAAAGTTCCCATGATGATGTGATACTGAATCGCTGAGGTCACAGCGTACGGCATCCCTGCCATTGCAAGGCACAGCATCGCACTCGAGTTTGTTCTTGCTTGATACTTGCTGTTTGAAAGGATTCATCTTTCTTGCTTGGCAATGGTAGTCCCAATGAACTATCGGTCTTGGACGTTGTCCCTTTTTGTACTAGTCGTAATGAAGTCTCGAGCTTGTACATCGTTCCTTTTGTATGCCTACTTTTGGAAATCTTCCTTTTTGTCTTCCTGCACAATGGTACTACCTTCTCTAAGGTACCGTCATACCGTAGTGTAATGGGTGGAAAGGTCATAAAAAGGTAAGGACAATGTGGAGACCATCGTGTATGTTCCAGAATAGCTGAATCTTTATAGATACATCGATCCATACGCAACCTCAGTCCACAACTGAAACACTGTACTTCGTATCCCAGTCCAGTCTCAGGTCCCAAGTAGACAAATTCTGTTCTAGCTAAAACATTCGCAGTAGATAATCCTTCCCTATCCGTGGGCCACTTTTGAAACGTTTCCATTAGACTGGCATAATTACAATAGTCAGGCACGAAGACAGGAAAATGGTATGGTTTCTACTTAGAGTTCTCAGTGGGTCTCTCACTCGATTCTTGTTGCGTCGAAGTCATCCTTCTTGTTGGTGGCTATCGTCTTGGAACCATTTCTTTATATCAGTGTGTCCGTACGGTACAGTCAAGTGCTTGGGAATCTGTACTCGCTTCTGGTACACGATTTGATAGACTTTTTCCAAGGGTCGACTGACGATTTGGTGTGTGGGTAAGCGTACAATTTTGTGCGGTTCCTGGGTGGTCACTTTAAAGTTTTCATCCTGTCCAGACTGCAAGGCTTCTTTCAAGACGCCAAAATTCACCACTTCACTGGTGCGATAATTGAGAGTTAATCCTTTCACTTTACACTCGGTGTGCACTTCTCCTTGAGGGTTACGGTATTCCTAGCAGTAATGTTTGGGGCCGCCACTTGCAAAACTTACAATCTTGCTGTCTGGATGCTCGTCCGTCCAGGCTCCTAAATGGTCTCCTTCGATGACAGGGTAAGGTTGACCCAGGCGATCGATGTTGATGCAACTGTCCGTGTCAAAATACAGCACACGATCTCCTAACAGTTCTAAAGCTTCGTACAGTTTTAAGCGAGCATGGGATGTCATGTAGGCCACAATGATGACATTCCCAAATTCGTTGGCTTCTACAAAGTCCAGTCTTTCTTCGTAATTGACTAAGATCAAGTCCTCACGAACGACGTCCACGTGTTTCATGCATTTACTTTTGTCGTGAATCATCTGGAAGTAGCGGAAATTTTCTGTTAAATACTCTGTCTTGGGTAAACATGGTCGTTGTCCCATTTTGAACCACAAACAATTTAACATCACTTTGGCAAACGATCGCCTTCCTTCGTTTTTCTCGATGTGGTCTAAAGTGATGCCTTTCTGCTCCCAGTATTTCGCTTTGAATTTGTTTGGTTTTCTGGAGTGTGGCACCAGGAAGGATAGCCGATGGTTTCTTGTTTCAGTTTCAAAAAGGCATGCACGTAGTCTGCGAAAATGCCTTTCCGAGTATCGTCGTCTTTGTTGCATTTTTCCGTCTTGGGAAAGTGGTAAATTTCGTTCACTTCTAACAGTTGGTATCCCAAGTCAAGAGCTTTAAACAATTCTACGCTGACCCACGTTCCCGTCAAGGCTTGTTCTTCCTGAGTGTGCTGACAAGGTCGGTCTTGGTTACACGTTTCGGCACAAGTACGACACAAGGGAAACATCAGTTTTTCTTGGCAATGGTGAGGTAAAACGGGATGGTACAAGTCCGTGGGAGGCAAGACTTTACATTTGATCAATCCTTCGTATTGTTGAATGTTGTCCACGTCGATGTGTTCCGTCGGCAATTGTGGGTGCCATGCTGGAAAGCGACAATATTTGCACACGTACGGATACAGAGAACACACGTCCAAGTATTTGATTTCTTCTCCTTTCTCCTCGTCGGCTTGGTAAAGCAAATAGGTGGCATTCGTCCGTCCTCCGTACAAACTGCCCCGCGGGTTCAGAGGGTCCACCAGCTTGTAACTTTCCAAGATGCGTTTAAACTCGGGATCGGTTTTCAAATGGTGATCGTACTCGTGTTCCCACATTTCTACCACTTGGTATCCTTGCTCTTCTAACTTCAATCGATGCTGACAAGTGGCCTGGTACAAGTCTTCCATGGTCCGTTGTAAAAACTGATTATTAGTGCCACGTTGAGGGTAACAGACGGGACAACCCTGCAATAAGCAACCGTTAAACTCGTACACGGTCTTAGGGTTTTCTAAGTCCCAACCATCCACTGAATACCTTCCAATGGTCTTCTCGCCTCCTCCGTTACAAGCATGTTGGATCCATTTGTCTTCCTTGTCGCACAAGTAATGTAACCAGCGTAGGGTTTTAACCGAGTATTAGCTTTTGACAAAATTGGTCGTTTGAGGACTTATGACAGCTAGGGTGTTTTCGGGCATGAATCGTTGGCGGCACACTAAGGAACGCGCATTGGCAATGGTGCAGGCTTCTTTCAAAGGATCGATCCCTCCGTGTTCCATGAACAGTTCTCGAAATTTTCCACAGCAACGCCATAAAATGTCCACGTCGGAACAACAATACTTTAACATTTCTTCCTGAAAGTCGAAAGGATCCGAGGCGTGAGTGTGGTACCAAGCGTTGAAAGCTTCTCGTTGTTCGGTACGCATGTTGTCGGGGTCGTAGTAGTGAGCCTCAGGGAAATGGGGTAGAACGGCGTGTTGATTGACTTCGGTATTGAAAAAGTGCGGAAATACCCTTTGGCCATTTCTGTCACTCCAAACGTTTTAGGCATTCGACTCAAAGGCATGGCCAAGTGACTCATCGAATCTTTAAACTGCACTTGTCCCACTTCCATAGAAATGATTTTGGCTCCGTTCAAAGTCACTTTAGGACGTTCGGTACTTTGTTCCGTATATTATCTCAAAAGAAACTGTCCATCGTATCCCGAGAAATTGTGAACCATCACCGTGGCATAGCGATGACAATCTCCGTAACGTTCGATGTCTTCTTGGCTCCACGTCTCGTCGATGGGCTCTAAGATCCATTGTGCGAAATCAGCCAACGTGTTCGGTCAACGAAAGATTTTTTCACGTCCTACAGGAATCTTGCTACAGTGAGGGCAATGAGTAAAGATAGGTTCTTGGATGCACTTCTCGCACGCTCGGTGAGCCACGCAGAAACTAGGAATGTGAATGCCAGTCTCTTGCATGCATTCAAAATCAAAAAAGATGAAATTCCATTTCTTCTGCTCATCTTCTTCTTGATGTTTGGAATGGTATTTCTGAATGTAGCATTTGTGTTCCAAGTCCACGATTTGGTGACAAATGTGGCATCGCTTTTTTCCTGAACATACGTTCGCCTTGGTATTATTGGTATGTATCACTTGCCCACAAGTAGGGCACAATCTCAGGAGTTGGCAAGCACTTTTCTGCTGTGAACCTTGTGTCTTCAGATGTTGTTGGTAACAGGTCGGACTGACAAAAGTGCGCTGACATGCAGAGCAATGCACTCGTTCATGTTCTTCGTCAAGACAGGGTTTACAGGCCAAACATCCCTCACATTTCGATCCGCAATGCTTGTGTTGCTCTCGATTGTTATAGCCATAGTCACATTTCTCACAGTAATAACCGTATCCCAGGAATGCGGTGATACTGGTAATGGCATCGAAATTTTCATCGTGTTGATAGACGTGAATGTATTTTCCGTCTTTGAAATTTTTGCCTCGAAACAACAGAGGTCCGGCACTTCTTGAGTGTGCACTTTCAAGGTGTAGCGTGGAGCCAAGAGGCCTTGCAATTTTTGCATTTCTGGAATGCCACAGGGTGTATCTTTGGACAGGCCAGCCTGTTGTAACAGGAGATCTGCTTCTCCTCGTTGTTTGGCTCTGCTAGATTTTTGAATATTTTGCCAGGCTCTTTTCCATTCTGCCGTGTCGTTCTTGTCGGCATACGTTCGTCCCACCACGATGGCACGGGCTAAACACATCTTGTCTTGAAGATTGTTAATTTGAATGATGCTGCGCTTGATGCTGCGAAGGTCGTCTACCAATAATACCTTTTTGCGCTGTCTTGTCCCTTGGGGAAGAGAAAATTGGGTCATGAACAGTGTTGCTTTTCCGTCAGTGATGTGAAACTTGTCGTTGGATTGCTGTACGTGATGAATCTTGTCGATGACTTTAGAAGGTGTCAATTCTTCTGGGCTGCTAAACTCGATCCAAACGGGGGACTTCAAGCTGTCGTGATGAATGGAAAGTCTCAAGCTGTCGTCTTCTTTGGCTTCACATTGCTGTTTCAGTGTGGTTAACAAAGAATCCCACACATCGGTGATGAACCCCTCTGCTTTCTCCAGCGGTACATCGGACTTGAAATCTTTAAACTTCAATCTGTACGTGTAGGCTGTCGTTCTAATATTCTAGAGGAGCTTTTGTCCGTCTCTCGAATGTGGTAGTACTTTTCAGGGTTTACTGTTGGTGAACTTTGGCTGGGTCTAGACTCTCTGAGTCTGCATTCTGGTTCACTCATGTCATCTTCAAAATCGCTGGCATGAATTTGAGCCAAGACTTCAGCTATTATGTGAGGCGATAAGTCACGTTTCGGCCTCTTACTTTCTTCTCTTTTCTTCACGAAATGATGCGATCGTTTTATCTTGACTGCAGAAAGTCAAATGACTACATTTTAAACGCCATGGACACCTTTTTTATCCATATCAGACCAGTGTATATATATATAAAGCTGGTGCCATCCCTCTCAGTATTCATTTCACTCTCAATCTGACCAGTACAATGGAGGAGCCCACACAGATCGAACTTCTGATCAGAGCTTTGCGAGGTGTCATAAGAAAGTTTTCTTCAGAACTACTCGTCCTCCTTTCGAGATAAAAGTCAAGATACTTGCTATGACTGTCAGAACAAAGGGCATTGGGCTACAGAATGTCCAGATCGTCAAAAAAGCAAGACCAGTGTCAAAAGAGACAAAAGTCAGGATACCGGTTATCATTGTCAAGAGAAAGGACATTGGTCTTCAGACTGCCCTAAGAAACAACAGGAGCAGCAGGAGGAGAAAGGAGAGGTACCCTCGGCAAAGGAAGAATCCCTACACGTCCAGAGAGAGAAGACAGAAAAGAAAAGAAGACGGGAAAAAAGTGAGGAAGAAGAGGAGGAAAAACCTGTGAAAGTGAAGAAAATCAGAAAACAGAGGGAGTGAAAGAACAAAAGAGACAGAAGTCTTTTAATGTGTTGTGTTGTGTTGTGAATTGGATTGTAAAATTTCTACCAGAATAGACCAGCAAGAAAAACCGTAAGTGTCTCCTGGTTTTCATTTTTTAGAATAAGGGCCTACACTCATGCACTCACACACATACATCATAGGGTTGAAAAAGAGATTTTGAGTTTTCAATACATTGAGGCAAAATGAATTCTATCTCTTTTCGAAATGGGTGGTCCTAAAAACGACCGTTGGGTGCTTGTTTTCTTTAAATATCAAACTCAGGAAAGAGAAGCAATCAGGTTTAACTGCCTTAAGCCTTTGCCACAGCCAAGGCCTACTTCGGGAACTGCTCCCGTCGATGATTTGGTAGAAATCACTAGGGCTGGTATCTCAGGTGTAGTAACAGCGTTGGGCTGTTTGGCTTGGGAAGGTCTTTTTCTCTTGGGTCGTAATAAAGAAGGCTGATACATTTGTTTCAGACTTCTTAACTCTGCCAAAATGTCTAAGAGTACCGTTACCGTTTGACTTTCACTCTTCTCCTTCTCTCCCAGACCTTGTTTCTTCTCTGTTTCTTCTTCTTCCTGTCGTTTCCTTCTTGCCAGTTCTTCCCGCTCTTGCTGTTCAAGGAGAAAAGCTTGTTCTCCTTCTTTCTGCTGTTGTAAAAGTTTCTCCAATTCTTCTTTCTGTCTCTGTTCAAATTCCTTGACGTGTGGTAAAGACGGAGAAGGTGGCGAAGGTGCTGGTACAAGAACAAATTCTTGCGAAGAAGAGAGAAAATCCACTAAATCCCAATTGAAATCAACCTCTTCTGCAAGTAGACCTGTGTTAACTTTCGTACCCGCTGCAATGATATCGTTTCTTGTCTCCATGGCCGGTGCACCTGTTAGGTATCGGTTCGTCCAAAGTAACACAAAGAAAGAGTGAAGACAACAATTTTTGTAAATTTTAAAAAAAATAATTTATTTCCCTACAAAACACGGTGAAAAGGTAAATATATGAAACAAGACTTACGATTTACGAAGTACACGCGAGAAGTACACGTGTGATTTCGCAATCCATCTGGACATTACAAATGCGTAAACAAGTAATAACGTGGTCCCAGCCAATCATTTACATAGCTCTTTCTCACTGTTTACTTGATACGAAAAACCGTCATGCAAAAATCGTGCTTACACGAGTCACATTTACGTTTTAAATAAATACGATGTTTCTAACATACTATTAGACCTTGCTAACATAATCATCACCATAATAATAATAACTTTTAGTGATATAAAAATAAAATCAAAATCAAACAAAGAATTAGAAGAATTCAAATTTTAACACATACGTAATTTAACTACAGGGTCGTAACAATTTTCCCCATAAATAAAAAAAGAAAGATTTATGTAATAAAGCTTTTTGTTTTACCAGATGTAAATTATACACGAGGTAAAATAAAATTACATAAGAAGAACTCTTATGAGTCTACAGAAAGGTGTATATGAAAATGACATTTCTATACACTGGAATGTGCATCTGCAATTAAATTATCTTTTCCTTTAATGTGCTTGATGTCAAGATTGTACTCTTGCAAAAATAAACTCCATCTCAACAGGCTTTGATTTTTATTTTTCATTCTGCTGATGAAAGTAAGGGGGTTGTGATCACTAAACACAACAACCGGAGAAGAAGCCGAGCTAACATAAACTTCAAAATGCTGTAATGCTAGCATTAAAGCCAAGCATTCCTTCTCGATTGTTGAGTAGTTTCTTTGGTGTTTATTTAATTTCTTAGAGAAGTAACACACTGGGTGTTCAACACCATTTTTGTCATCTTGAAGCAAAACTGCCCCAACCCCAACATCACTTGCATCCACAGACAGTTTGAACGGTTGACTGAAATCTGGAGCTGTTAAAACTGGTGCACTTTCAAGTATGGCCTTTAATCTATCGAAAGCCTCTTGACATTTTTCAGTCCAAAGAAACTTGTTTTTCTTTCTCAACAAGTTTGTCAGAGGTTCAACAATATCAGAAAAATTAGAACAAAACTTGCGATAGTACCCAGCCATACCCAAAAACCGCATCAGCTGTTTTTTACTGACAGGCACAGGAAATTCAGAAATAGCCTTGACCTTAGCATCTATAGGTTTAATTTGACCATGTCCCACAATATGTCCTAGAAAAGTAACACACGCACGGCAGAACTCACTTTTAGATAAATTAATAGTCAAATTTGCATCCGTGAGTCTGTCGAAGAACTTCCGAATCGAGGCTAGATGTTCTTTGCAGGTGTTGTTTTAGATGATGACATCATCAATATAGGCATCACAATTGTCTAGACCAGAAGTAATCATATTCATAAGGCATTGGAAAGTACTTGGAGAACCCTTCATCCCAAATGGCATTACTTTATACTGGTAGAGTCCATCTGGAGTCACAAATGCCGAAATTTCTTTCGCTCTTTCCGTTAGTGGAATTTGCCAAAAACCCTTCAGAAGGTCGAATTTAGTGACGTATTTGGCATTTCCAACTTTGTCGATACAATCGTCGATTCTTGGCAATGGAAATGAGTCTGTTTTGGTCACACTGTTCACCTTCCTATAATCCGTACACATTCAGAAAGTTTTATCCGGTTTCGGAACAAGAATGCACCGTGAACTCCAAGTACTCTTACTGGGCTCTATAAAATCATTTTCCAGTAAATACAGAATCTCTTTTTTCATGTACTCCTGTTTAAAAGGATTCATCCTGTATGGGTGTTGTTTCATGGGTTTTGAATCAACTATTTCAACGTCGTGAAAAATTTTGTTTGTCCTTGTAGGTATGTCTGGAAACAAGTGCTCATATTCAGACAATAATTGTTTAAGTTCACTTTTTTCTTGATTTTGTAAATGAGAAAGTTTCTGGTCCAGATTTTCCATAACTTCCGAATTCCGAAGACTTGTTGTTCCAAGATTAGTAGAATCCAACTGAATTCCTTCATTCAAATCCTCAGCTGGTGGGACAGGTACAACTAAATTAATTGCATTATTTACCTGGCTATTTCTTTTAACATAATAGTACTCCATTAATTTACTTAGATCAGAGTACTAATTATAATTTAACTCATTCATTTTCTTCTTTACTTTGTAAGGGCCATAAAATTTAACTTGAGGAAAATTCTGCAGAATGAGCAAGAGAGAATGGATTTTATTACGGGACTCAAAAATTCTCTGTAGTAAAATTTGGTGAAACCATAGTTTCACTTTTGACTTGAACTGCAGAATGCCAAATTCAAGTATAACAAGCTGGAACATTCCAGACTTGAAATTTGACCTTTGACCAGATCGATCAAATTTGAAAAGGCCAAATTGAGAAATATTCCACAAAAGAATCACCTCTGGAAAACTTGTTGACGCACACTTGATGGTCAACAAATTTTGGTTACCTGACTTGGTCTTTGGTAAGGGACCAACACAATCTACCATAATTCTACTGAATGGTTCGTCAAATGCAGGAATTGGTTGCAGATGAGCTTTAGGTATCTTTTGATTTGGTTTTCCTACCATTTGACAAGTATGACAAGATCTACAAAACTTGCATACATCACTTTTGATTTTTGGCCAATAGAAGTGAGTCAAGATCTTGTGATACGTTTTATTTATCCCTGAATGACCAGCCATAGGAGTTGCATGGGCCAAACTAAGTATTTCCTGTCTGTAAGGTTTCGGAACCACAATTTGATATTTTACTGACCATTCGTCACTAGCAGGTACTTCGAGAGGTCTCCATTTTCTCATAAGAACTCCATTTTTAATGAAGTAACAGACAGGTACTTCAGTTGCTTCTTTTTCACTAACGGCCCGCTGAAACAAACAGGAGATCTCAGGATCCTTCTCCTGTTCGACGACAAGTGATTGTCGTTTATCACCCTGATCAGATAAAAGAGAATGAGTATTCAAAAGAGGATCACTATGATCAATACCTTTTGACTGATCCAAATTAGAAGTGAAAGTGACCTCATCAAAAGCCTGACCAATACATGTGTCAGCTAAAGGAATGCATTCCTTATCAAAATCATTCTCAAGAGCTTTCTTTGCCATAGCTCTGGTAACTGCACAAGCTGGGAATAAATCAGGGATTTCTTTTTCAATAGGATCAACTTTCTGATCCAAAGAAGGCTTGTCAGTTACAAGTGGATTAACCACAACCTTGTCTCCAGCTAAGTCATTGCCTAGCAACAAATGAATGCCCTCAACGGGTAAAGTAGACACTACGCCGACTGTCACAGGTCCTGAAACTAAGTCTGATGACAAATTAACAGAATGGAGAGGAACATTAACAAAGCCGCACTCTACTCCCTGAATGAGAACACTCATTAGAACAGGTCTTCTCAGAAGAAGGCAAAATAACTGAAACTAAACGACTCTGAGAAGCGCCTGTATCCCTTAATTTTAATAGGGATAGGATTGGCCAAATCACCCAAGAATGATATAGAACCCTTGGACATGAATGGTTCAAAATTCTCCATGACACAATCAGACTGAGGTTTTTCAAACCCAACAAGTGTATTGTTTTTAATACATGACCGTGACCTTGAGCTCTTAGAAATAAGAGCATTTGGGATAGGTCTATCTTGATTCTGATGCCTATATTTCAATTTGAAGCAATCAGAAATGACGTGTCCTTTTTTCTTACAATAGGTACACGTAGGAATAGACAAGGATTTGGAATCGAGTCTCTCAGAGGCTTGATTTTTAGAATTTGTGCCAGATTGAGTTTTACTGAGAGTCGTATTTGATTGAAACACCTTTCTATCAGTAGACTGCTGAGTGAAAGATTTGCTTACAGTAGGAACTTTATGAGCTAAGGAATACTCATCAGCAGCAATAGCAGCTTTTTCCAAGGTTTCAAACTTATGCTCTTCGAGATGATTCTTAATGTCACTATGGACACAGTTCTTGAACTCTTCAAGAAATACTAATTGTTCAAGACTTTAAAATCATGTTCAGTTTTCTTTGCTAAGCACCATCTCTTGAATAACTGTTCTTTTTCTCTAGCAAATTCAACATAAGTTTGTCTAGCATCTTTCCTATAGTTTCTGAACTTTTGTCGATAAGCCTCAGAACTATTGCATAACCCTTCAAGATGCATTCCTTAACCAAATCGTAATTAGAACTTTGTTCTACTGACAGAGATATATAGATATCTCTGGCCTTACCATAAAGTACACTCTGCAATAATTGAGTCCAATACTCTCCTGGCCATTTCGAATTCTCAGCAACTTTATCAAAAAGAATAAAATATTTGTCTACTTCCTTTTCACTAAAAGGGGGAACTAACTTGATATTTCCTAAAATGTTAAAATTTGAACTTGTATGAGAAGTGGAATCGTGCTTGCTACTTGCCAGCTCAAATTCTTTCATTCTAATTTGAAATTCTTTATCTTTTTCCCTTTCCTGTACATGCATTTGTTCTTTTTGTAATATCATTTGTCTTTCTTTTTCCCTTTCTTCTATTTGTCTTTCTTTTTCCCTTTCTTCTATTTGTCTTTCTTTTTCCCTCTCTCTTTCCTGTCTATTTTTCTCCTCCTTTTCAGATTGTAATCTCATTTGTTCTTTTTGTAATTCTATTTGTCTTTCTTTTTCCTTTTCTTCAAATTGTAATTTCATTTGTTCTTTTTGCAATTGTATTTGTTCTTTCCCTTTATCTTTCTGATTCTGAAGCTCGAGCTTCCTTAACTCTGTTTCCATCTTGTATTTCATTTTTAGTTCTATTTTCTTAATGTCAGAGTCTGTCATAGACTTACTGACAGATGCCAAAACACTTTGGTCAAAAATATTGTTTCCTACCAAATATTGAATTAAAATATTTTTGATTTCTTGTTTTGTCAAGGAAGCTTTTGCTTCAGAAAGATCGTACTTTCTGGCAAGTTCAAGCAACTCATCCTTTTTCAAACTATCCAACTGCTCTTGATCTGGACTAGAAAGAAAACTCTCCACTTTTGACATTGTGAAATAAAGCCTGTTATTTTCACTAAAATTTCAAGTAAAATGGGATTTGAACTAGGGGAATTTAAATTTAAATTTTTTGCCAATTTCATATATCCCGGACGAGCCCACAATTTTCTTTATGTTACGTATCGGCTCGTTTAAAGTAACACAAAGAAAAGAGCGAAGACAACAAGCTTTGTAAATTTTGACAAAAATAATTTATTTCCCTAGCAGCAGAGGGGGTGAACAGACCATTTTTGTTAGAGACCTTATTTATAAAAAATAAACCTTCCTACGAAAATGAAATCTCAAGGTCAATATCGTTAAACCACAACCTCTAACAATGACTTTGTCAGGCCGATTGGGTTAGCTCATTTTGTTACTTTATCTGACGCGCGTTTTTATTTTCAGGAATGTTTCGTTTACGCGCTGGTCACTCAACTCTGGTCGTTCACCCCCTCTGCTGCTATAATTAAATCATTATTGTTATATCAATAATGATAGGAGAATTTCACACAACTAGATTAGCTCGAGAGCGGCTAGATGCAATTAAAAAATATCTACCCGTCCGTGATTTAGTTAAACAACAACTACAAGCTCGTCAGGAGTCTCAGGTGGAATTTGCAGAAGGTGCAGAACAATTATTTAAACCGATTGTCGAACCAACAGAGAAAATTGTTACAGCAACTGAGGCAACACAGAAAGCTCTTGAAACATTACCTGTTGATATTGCTGGCCGTATTCAAGCAGCTCAACCACAACCACAACCAAAACCACCACCACAACCAAGAACTAAGATAATAGATAAATTTACACCGGAAGGTATTGCTGCTATCAAGTACCCAAACCAATTACTTAATATTGCCGCGTATGGATATTATGAAAGACAAAAATATTTAAAACCAAAACATGTTAAATCTCTAAGCTCTGCCGATTTGATTAGGGATGTATATCGCATTGCTACTGGTATTCCAGAAATTAGATCTAATGAAGATATTATTAATTTTAACAGATTTGATGAGGCTGTACATGAGTATATCGAAAAAGCTAAACAAGGTAAACGACTATTACCATCACCACAACGATCACAACAACTACTACCACAACAATTTGAATTACCGTCACCACAACGATCACAACTACTACAACAAGAGCTACAACAACGAGAATAACAACGACAAGAAATAATGAAACAATTGAAATCACCACGACAACCAGTCAAAATAATAGAGGAAGAATATCAAGATCCTGGAATCACTAGCGATTCTACTGGCGCAACTGGAAGTGGTTTAGGAAGTGGCCCTATTACTTGTCCCAATAAAGTCCTTGCTGATGTTGATCGACTAGAAATTCTTATTGGAGGAAAACGAGCTGGTAATAATTCCCCAGAAATCACTAATGAAGCAGCTGATATTTGTCAACGATTATTTACAGGTGGTGTTATGGATATTAATGTGTATCGGTCTCTCATTAATGAAATTAGTGACGATATCACTTATGATTATATAGTGACTAAGTATGTAATTAGATGCAATTAGTGATAAAATCACTTAATAATAATATGATCATACACAATACTCATAGACCAACCATGGTCAGGGTAATAAATTCACGATTACCAGTATACAAAACGACCTACGGAGATGGACTAGGTGATGTTGTTCAGGGTCTATTTAGAAGGATAGCCCCAAAAGCAATACCGCTTGCAAAGCAACTATCAATGAAAGCTATTGATGTTGTTCGTGAAAAAGGTATTGGTGCAGTTGGTGATGTTGCTAGCAAAGCATTCTCAGCAATCAAGGATAGACTAGCGCGATTAATACGACGAAAACCTCAGCCAATAAAATTACCCAGCACTGAAGTGATGCCAGCAAATGTCAGTAAAATAATAAATCAAGCTGCTAATCAAAAACTAGCAGAATTAGCTGCCAACACTAATGTTGGGTTAGAAAAAGAAAAAAATATAACCGCTAATCTGATAGGAGGAAGCGGTCTTCGTGTTAGACGAAGACGATAATAATAAAGATGTTCAAGCGTATATCTGATCCCGCGTTTGACATGGATGCACCAGTTTTAAAAGATGAATCTGCGCGATTATCAGTATTATTCTTATGACGCACGAGAGCCAAATCAAACTGGTCGAATTGAGCTACAAGTTCAAGATACAAGCAGATATTTCTTACCCGCTGAGGCATTCATTGAAGTTGAAGGTGAAATTTTACGAACTGATAATGATGCTGCGATGGCTGATGCTTATGCGATTGGTTTTGTTAATAATGGTATTATGGCATTATTTAATAGCGCTACGTATATGATTGATGGAAAAAATATTTAAACAATTCAAAATGATGTTGATGTAGCTACAACAATAATTGGTCTTGCAAGATACAGCGATGATTATTCAAAATCAGCTGGTCCGTCAATGATGTTTGCCAAAGATGTAACTAATCATCCAGAAAACAGAAATGTAACACTAAATGTAGCTGGGGACACAGTTACAGCAATGAATCCAAATTTTAACTTAGGATTTGCAACACGTAAATCGATGTTAAAAGGTGGATAAAGATTATTTTCATGTTCAATTCCATTATCACACATCTTTGGATTTTGCAGAAATGTTAGAAAAGTTATTTATGGAGCTAAACATACAGTTGTACTTGTAAGAAAAGGTACCGACGATGATGCAATATGGCGTGCTATACCAGCAGCTAATCCAGCACAACATGTTGGAAAAGTAGTTTTAACAAAACTTTCTCTGTGGATGCCAGTAATGACTCCAACAATACCTGAAGAAGAACATTTACTTTCTTTTATGAGTCAAGGTGGTAAATCAATGTTATCATGGTTGACAATGACCACAGATGCTGTGCAGAGCGCTGTTAATGGTTTATTCACATGGCATATAGCATCACAGCAAGGTGTTTCTGCACCAAGACATATATTTATTGCGCTTCAAAATTATGCACGAGTAAACAATAAAAATAATAGTCATATGATATTTGATAAACTCGGTGTTTCTGAAGTTTCATTGAGAATAAACGGACATCAAGAACCATCCGAGGATATTTTGTTAAATTTCGAGCTAAATCATGTAGCACGTGCATATTATCGATTAATGACATTCATGGGACGTGATCAAAATGTTGATACTGGTTTACAAATATCACAGCTAGATTTTACAACATTATATCCGATTTATTACTTTTCGCTCGAACATTTAGATTTAACCAGACAATCTATTGTAGATATACATTTTCGAGCTCGCGTAGACCGAGGAGTTATTGGCAATTACAGAGCAGTTGCTGTTATACTCAGCGATTAATCAATGTTACTTGAAGGTGTTGGTGGACGAATGCGAGTCGTTGATGCCCCAGTAGAAAACATGTAATTAGATCACTCATGATAATTATAAATGTTATATCTAGTTAGTGTTACTCTGACTCCTGGTCAGGTTAAAAAGCTACAATCATCATCAAAAAATAGTTGTGCGGTAAAAATATCACTAAAGCGAGAACAAATCGCAGGTGGTCCGAATAAGCTATCATTATCAGAACGCCAGTATAAATACTTCAATGAAGCAAAAAATCAAATAAAGGTATAAAACTTAATCTATCTGCGAGTGCCATTAAAGAAATCGCTAAAACGGGTGGTATATTTCCACTTCTCGCAGCAATACCAGCATTAATAGCCGCTGCAGCCCCAGCTGTTGCAAAAGCAGCTGCATTAGGCGCTGTTGGAACCGCTGCTGGAATGGCGTTAAAGAAAGCAACAGGTCAAGGAATTATGCACGCAGAAAACTTAAAAAAGAAAGATCACGAGCAAAACAACACGGAAGACGTCTAAAAGCACCAAATGTGCCACAGCCGGGCCGTCTAAGATTATCAGGCCCAGCATACGGTCGCGGTCTAAGATTGCCAGGGACCCCACATTCATGGTACGGAAAAGGTCTAAGACTGCCTCGGTGACTTTGTCACCGAGTTCAATGATTCTTCCTATGTCTAATTTTGATTTACTTAATGCTGCTAAAAAATTAAAAATAAAAAACTTCAGAGGTGTTTTTATGCGTGATCAATTACCTACCGTTGCAATGCAACATGAAACTGGTATTATTAATCTCGATAAAAACTCTGGTTCAGGCACTCATTGGGTGGCGTATGCAATTGATCCACGTGGAATTATTTATTTTGATTCGTATGGGTTGGCACCACCAAAGGAATTTTTAAAATATGTTAGCACAGTACAAAGTAAGAATTCGATGCGTTCTAAAATCTGGTATTCAACATTACCAACACAAAAAATAACGGATCCGCCGATATGCGGTCGAGAAGTACTCGCTGTACTTGATGCTGTATCAAAATCAACAACGCCACCTCATAAAGTCGTGCATGAATATACTACGTTGTCACACTTAAACAGATATTAGCAAATATAATGGTAGATATTTATGGAAGATCTCGCAAAGCTCAGCAGCAAGTCGATTTATCTAAATATGCAACTCTTGATCAGCTCAGAAATGAAATCGATGATTTATTAAATATCACAAGTGTGGATCAAAATGAAGTCGTTGTTTTTCAGAATAAACAAGGACGATTAAAGACAAGTAATATACAACTGTCAGATGTACTTATACGAAATCCCACCGCGGTTATTAATAATATCATTACTTTTGCTGATCAAGGTAAAATACAAGATTCCGGTAAGTCAGTTAACGATTTTATCAAGCGAGCTGGTGATTTATTCACCGGTACCATTATCATGAATCAAAATAAAATTACATACCTTGGAAACCCAACCGCAGATACAGACGCAGCAACAAAATAATACGTCGATGATCAAGAATATAAGTACGTATTAGTCAACGGTGGTATAATGCGTGTATTTCTCAACATGAATAATAATGGTATTAATAATCTTAGAACACCAGAATCAGATTTCGACGCTGCAACGAAAAAATACATCGATGATATCGCTAGCGATCAAGTGACATCATTAACAACAATCAACGATGAAATGACCGCATTTAGAACTGATTTTTCCAATCACGTACAAACGTTCCTGAATTTTCGTAGAAATATAAACAGATCTAATAATGAATTTTTTGGAAGTCCACCAACTGTTGACATAAAACTTGCTGACATTAAGACAAAAATCAACGATATTGTTAGGGAAATCCCTAATATTGTTGAAAAAACAAATCTAATAACAGAGTTACTTACTAAAATTCCTCACCAGAACACGTTGCGTTCTCTTGTGTACACAGTAGCATCAGGATCATCAACATGGACACCGCGCGATAACACTCTCGAACATACCGCAGAAGTAACTGGGTTATACAGGCTATCCATGTACGGTTTGGAAATTACTGCGGCCACTTCATCATCACCGAATGTACATTATAATCCTCTACTGGTGATGCTAAATAAGAACATCAAAGAAACATTTACGTTGACATCAACGGAAATGCCCCCGAGACGTTACTGGTGGTGTCTGGAATTCGTAGCTGAATCTTTTCAAGTAATTACTTAATTAAATGACAACGTCATTGTATAATGAATCAAACCCTACTGACGGAGTCATTCATCGACGTGGATCGTTACAGATACAATCAAGTATGTGAGTGTCAAACCAAACTAAAAAATATCATCGACAATTATACAGTAAAGGTAAAAAAATATCGCAGGCGTGTGGTTATCATTGATATAATTGTTTACTCAGTTTCTACTATTATTGCTGGAACTGGATTATTACTATCAACAATAACGATGACAGCACCTGCAGTTGTAACAATTGTCGTTTCAACGGCAACAACATGCGCAGGTATCCTTAGCATTATCGCAAAGAAGATAGCTATATGTACAAACACAAAATTACACGAGTATATAATAAAACTACACACGTCGGTGTCTGCATGCATTAAACTATCATCGTATCTTTCGGCTTATCTCAGTGATGGTAAAATATCCGATGAGGAGTTCATGACAATAATGAAAATTTATGATGAAGCATTCAGAATCACTAGCGATTCTAGTGACGAAGTCACTCATAGCCACGGAACGCAGAGCGTTCTAGGTGAAAAAATAAATGATCAAAAAGTCCCCGATTTAAAATAATAACAGTAATAATAATGTTAGCGTTAGAACTATTACAACAGTTCGTCACTAATACAATCCCGTCAAAAACTACAACGATATCATTAAGTTCGACCAATCCTGAATTTGGCGTTAACTTTCCAACTGCAATTTCAGCAAGTGAAATAGCGCTAGCACAATTACGAGTTTATCATAGCTGGCCAAATATCAGGTCAAAATCGTTTGGTGGACTACCAGCAAACAATTCACTGGTATTTGCAAATAAGAATAAACCTGATGGAACTCCTGATTGGCAAGTTGTTGGAATTTCAACGGGCAGTTATCAAATGGAACAGATTAATGATGAGTTCCAACGTAGAATTAAATCTATTACAGGAAAAGAATCCAAAATAGCAATCACTGTTTACGAACCAACATTATCAGCGGCGATTGAAATAAATTCCCCTGATTATGTTGTAGATATTTATCAGAGTTCAATCAGATCTGTGTTAGGATGGCCTGATGTTTCCCCAGACCAAAGGTCAAATGGAATTCCAGAACCAGTGCGGGAGGAATTTAAGACAAGCGAAAAAGATTTAAGGAGATTCCCAATGACAGAAAAATGTATCCATGGACCGTCAATGAATTTTTTTATTGATAACGCTGAAAGTATTCCTAATCTAAAAGAAATTTACACAAAAGGACCTCCATCATGGCTTTTTAGTAAAATACCTATCACTGCTGTAAATAAAGCAATGAATGATGAATTTAATTATTTTTTCAATGTTATTAAAAATCATGTTACTGACATAATACAACATTACAGCAACGACATAAAAGAAATTATCCTTGAAAGAATTCGACATTTAAATTCAATATTATATGATTTTAATTATCTTAAGCACATTTTAACTAGAAATGTATATTATCATCTCAGATCAGTAATTGTTGTCCCTGATAATGCTAAAGAAACAGTATTAAATAATCTTATATCTGAAGTAAATACTCCTGATTTTATTAATATCGATGAATATTTTCCAAAAATACTTGAATCATGAAAAAAAATAATCCCGCCATCGGTTATGCTTAAACATAATAACGATCCATACGGTGGAGGCCGTCATATCTCACCTGGTATTGTTAATATAACATCAACGATCGCAGTCAATCTAGTATGTGATGTAATTGATGGCAGCTATCAAGTAGATCTTTCAAAGTCTAGCCAGGCCCAGCAAGGATATATATTATATTCATTTAGTCCTCAAGCTCCGCCTGGGTGGTTAATTGTATCTGAGCCAATTAACCCCGTTTATCTACGTGTACATAATCCGTTATTATCAAGAATACATTTTAAACTTACAGACCAAATAGGCCGCATTCTGGATTTGCAAAACGAGGTTTTAAGTATTAATCTATATGTACGCTCATAATGCGTTATCGCAAAAGAAACAAAAAAAATATCCAAATCTAACTTGGATCAAAATAAAAAAATTTTACTGGGGTAAATCGTAATTATCAGAATAAAATATTATTATAAATAAACTGCATACTGTCAATTTTGCCAGGGATTTTGTTTAGCCATTATCACATTGACTCCACCTTCATTATCACTATCATTTTCACAATGCTCTCTTAACTGTCTTATACGAAAGTTTACAGTCTTTTTCTGTTCGTATTCATGAGATAATTCTAACTTAATTTTGTCAATAGCTTGTGAGAGAGGTACAAACAGCTTTACCTGATTATCTGTAACTGTTGCCAGCGACTGTAACATTGCCTGCTGGATAAACTTCATGAATTTATAATCAGATGGCAAAGTATATCTGTTCTCCAATTTCCGTTGTTCTAATGATTCAAAATCACACAGAATTTTTTCAGGATTAAGATTATCAGATATATTTATACCGTTATGTTGTAATTTTTTAATCGCAGAAATAATGACATTAATATTTTCGGAATTCATTATATTATAAATGTTTGTTTAATATAAAAATAAAATCATAATAATATTAATAAAATAAAAATAATAGCCCTCAGAGGACTGTTTCAAGATGATTATATACATATGATTATGATTATATACATATGATTATATACATACTGTTATATACATATGATTATATACATATTATTATATACATATGGTTATGATTATATACATATGATTATGATTATATACATATGGTTATGATTATATGCATATGATTATATCTTAATTAAGGACAGAACAAAACACAGAATCTTAATTACAGTAGCGTATTGACAGCAAGCATATTTACAGCAATTATATACATAATCTTAATTATACAGAAATCATATACAAGGTTTTTTTTATAGACGGCACAGTTACATATAAACGTAATACTAAGAACTTTAACTATAGCACAGCACAGTTACATATAAACTTAATTCTAAGAACTTTAACTCTACGACAGCACAGTTACATATAAACTTATCTTAAAGACAGTACTACGGGCCTTCTCTACGTTCAATACAAATTTACACACTCTCCCCCCATAATCAACCCAGGGAGTGCAAAAGTACACCCACCAAGTGACATGGTGGGAGAGTGTACAAATTTTCTATTGAAACGCAGAAGGGCTGGCTAAACGCCCCCACTAAATAAGAAATTTTGGCATCAAATCGCCCTTCGCCGACAGTATGCCGGTCACGAGAATCGAACCACGGACCTTGAGTACGAGAATCCAGCGCGTTAGCAATCGGCCACCGGACTTCATTATGTATACATAATGAAAACATTATTATATAGTTAAAGCGCAGGCACTTAAAGTATACAGAATAAAATCACAATTATTGTAAAATGTAGTGTGGATTTCTTAATAAAATCACAATTATTGTAAAATGTGAATTTATTTTCAGTTTCCAAATGCATTGGAGAAATATATACATAAAACCCGCATTTCTGCCGAGTTAAAAATCTGTATTCATCAGCCGTTGCTAAGGATACTAAAATAATCGATAAGTTATATGAACACACATGCCATACTCATTTCTAAAAATAACCTCATGTATACATACATGTGTTTTGATGGTATTTTGCTGCTGGGCCGCAAAGGGTTTCATAAGAATGTGTAACATTCTAAACATAAATATTATTGAGATTTTACACAAACATGAATATTGTTGAGACTTTACATGATTCATAGAGTATTGTGCACATGTGTAACATACAGCATCATTATTTATACAACAACGAAATTATTGAAAAATTTTCAATTGTTGTAGGGTCAAAACCCCAGGGGTTTTCTAATTGATTTTCATGATTTTTTGATAAATTTGACAATGACTTACTAAAAACTGATAAAAAAATAAGAAATTTTGATCAAAAGTCACTTCATACTATCAATAAATCAGCAAAAATAGGAAAATTTTGACCAAAGCTTTTTATAAAATCGAAAAATCATGAAAATCAATTAGAGAATCGCTGGGGGTTTGACCCATGCAACGCTGCAAATCTGACTGATTTTCATTGATTTTTTTTTTTTTGGCCATTTTTCATGCAAAAAACAAGCTTTTTGACCAAAAATCAACAAAAACAATAATTTTCGAACAAAATCAACAAAATAATAATAAAAATGCTAAGCATTTCTAAAGATGATTTTATCATCTTATTTTTATTTGCAATATTATTGAGATTTAATTGCATAACTAAATTCATTGGAATGTTTTTACAGTCGAAGTTTGGACAATCAGAGAATGTGATATGTGTTTTGTGTATTATTAAATTTGAAAGATACATCTAATATTACTTATGTGGGTTCCAGTTTGACCAAAATTCGCAATATATTGCTGTCATTAGCACGACAACTGCAAGATTTACTAAGTTATGCTTGACGGAGTTGTCTCGCTTAATCATCTGATACCATAGGAACATACGCGAATTTGATTTTTCGTCCAAATCTTACTGAAAAAGCAGATTTTGTGATATTATCTGCCACGCATTTTACTGAAGGTGATACTATGTTAAAATATTTACCAGCAAAATTAATTGACTTAAATATAATTTCTTCGCCATCTGTATTTAGAGATTTAACAGCCCTTGCGTATCGTGCGCCGCCAGAATTTCCGAATTTGCAATTTTGACTTTGTGTAGCAATTCGCAAGTTATCAAGCGAGTTATCAAGTTTATCACCACTGATGTGATCGATTACAGGTCTATCTTTGATTAGTCCAAAATAACACTCAAACACGAACCTATGTGATAAATAATTTTTATTTCCACTGGTATTAAATCTAAAATAACCAAATTTATCAACACTACCGACTGTTTTCTTTAATCTAAAGTGCCTAATTACACCATCACGAGATGCTTCCTAATTTGTAATGATTGGATGCGTTACAAACTCATTTTGCTCCATTTATATACCAATATTATTTGTTTAAATCATTATTTTAAAAATCTAGCGAGATAATCTTCTTCGGTTTTATAGGAGATTCACCTGAAGATGTTAAAGTGTTATTTTTTTTTATCGTAATATCGTTTCAGCTCTCCGTATTTTTTACCACCACATTGCACACACAGTTGAGTTTTTCCTCTGACTCCAACACCACACCGCACACACGGTTTTGGTCCTAGACTACCGTGTCTAACGCTTTGCATATGAAAACCGCAGAATTCATTTGCGCATGCTTTGTTACAAGGAGAAGTATATCCGATCATAAGCCAATTACATCGATTCTTTGTTTGAATCATATACAAGTAATTAAAATTCAATTTAAATACATATTTGTCTTAATTATAATAATGCAGGAATTATCCGTAATTGAACCCTCCGCTGTTTCAGCGGGAGCTAGATTTGATCTTGACAGACTGCCGAAATATAAATTTAGTTTTTCGATGCAAGATCTAGCTTGAACGAATAAGGATATAACTAAACGTATCCGTGAAGCCAAAAAGGAATTTCGCGACGATGGTGCGGCTCATGTGTGGTCGACATTCAGAATTGGAAATACTGTTAATGTAATGAATGTCAAACGAGGAAGAGAGATTATTGACTACCTTGTTCAGAGATATTTTATTTTAATAAAAGTTATTGTAAAGACGGAAGACGACACTTGGATTATCCGTGACAAGCGTGATTCTATCCACATGCAGTCAGGAAATAATATTGTTCTCAGTAAAAATTCCAGACCAGGAATACTTACTGGTATTGACAAACCGTGTTATGAACGAGCTTATCCTATGACTGCGGTTGTGTACACAATATATCCGTTAAATAATAAACCTAACGTTGGGGATCTCAAACCTATGAAACTGTCATCGCTGACAGCATCAAGAATAAATTGTGTAGCTGAACAGGTTACAGAACACTTCACAAACGCGATACGCGGAAACGGTTTAACAGATTTACGACGTAAAAAAAATAAATACGTGGGCAGAAACAGTTAAAGATACCGGAGCGTCTATCAGCGACGTTGCTGAGCTGGGAAAGAAATTAAAATTCCCAATAACAGTGAAGACGTTAGCCGGAGAGATTTTGTACAAATCGAAATATGAATCAAGAGGAGCTTCGATAGATATTATTGATCATAACGCACATGCATGGACTGTGGCAGTAACAATATTTCTACGAGACAGAACGGTTAAATTTTATAATGGTCATGTATTTGATTTTATCAGAAATATCAGTAAAATTGACCCTGTATCTGTTTGGCTGTTTCAAAGTTCGGAATATAATTATCATGATCAGTTTGTACGGTCTAATGGTGATATTTATCGTACAGAATCTCTCCACGAAGAAATGAAAAATCTTGCATTAAAATATACCTCTGATGATATTAAGGTTGGACAGTTACTGAATAATTGTTTTACCGTTCCATCAGTTGCTGCTCACGCTGCTCAGGAGAAAAATTCATGGAAACCGACACGATTGGAATTTCTTGAAGATGTCCAACACAGTTGTGTGGAATACGTACATGGTGTTTTGTGGAATACTAAATACGATTATAATGACGTTATCTCAATTGATATGGTAGCATTTTATCCTGGAAGTTTTCTTAGATACGGAGAGTGTTCTGGATACTTTAAGAGATTTGGACATCCGACACACGAGATGACCAGAGTTGCGATAAACGGACCCTTACCAGATTTTGACTTAACCGGATTCGCCTGTATAGAGTCGTTCGAGTTTTACGGGGATCTCCATCCGATTGTTTATGCGTGGTTTGGAAGACATTTTTCAGAAAAATGTTGGGTTCCAATAGTACTAATACAGTACATGCTTGATGCTGGAATTTTAATGTCGTTGAGCGTGTGTGAAGCAATTATATCATACCGCGTGCAGAAACAAGTTTGGTTGCCAGAACCGGATATATTTAATATTAATGATGCTAGGAGAGATTTTCCTAATCTTAACGAAGATGATATTGTTAAAATTACTAATAATATACGTGAATGCAGGAGAGAACGTGATGAAAAATTTGCAAAAGATCTCGGCAGAAAAATAATCGGTAAATTTACACAAGGAGGATCAAATGATCATAAAAGAATGTGTACAAGATTAATCATGGACGATGCTGAACTCGATTTTATAATTGCTGATACAACGGAGAAAAACACATTTATAAGTAGAAGTAATGCTTATTTATCAGACGGAACTAAATTAGGTACAGTTGTGAGCTTTACTGATGGCGAGTCACCGCAGTTTACTCATTTAAGATCTTCGATGCTAGCGTACGTTTCGATAAATCTATTATCGACGATAAACAGATTTCCTTGTTATGCAGTCAGAGTCGCGACAGATTCATTTTATATAAATAAAAAATATGCGGATTCGTTAAAACAATTGCATATTAACAATCATGCATCATGGGGCGAATGGAGAATAAAACGTGAAGATATAATTAGTTATTCTGAATCTGCCGACGTTGAAATTGCGGAGACATATTACAAAAATAATCAAATACCAGGATTGTCATCGGCACCATCTGTATATGATCCTGTGGCTAGACATAAAACCGTTTATCTTAATGGGTGTGGTGGTTCAGGTAAAACAACACGCGCGATTGAATTATTTAATAATTGTTCTGATATGATTGTTTTGACACCGACACATAAACTCGCCAGGGAAATAAAAGAACGAGGAGTAAAATCATGTACATATCATAGTTTCTTTAGATGGTGCGGAGACGCATGGACTCCATCGCGGATGGGTGAGAAATATATTCCTAAAATTATTATCTGGGACGAGATATGCACGGTGTCGCTAGAGGTATTAAAAATATTTCTTGATTGGCTGTTATTGAAGAATACTGCTGTGATAATGTGTGGCGATCATGGTCAACCGCCACCTTTCATTGGATCGTCTCCACATGAGTGGCTGAAAACATTTGTAGATTATTACGAAGAAATAACTGATGACCATAGAGCTATTGATAAATCACTAAAAGAGTTTAAAAAGTTAATAAGACTACAGCCAGATAAAATACAGTGTGAGATAATGCGTAAAGTAATTCCAGAAACTTCTATGAATGATTTTTGGACTTTATGGAGACCTGCTGATTTGATAGTTGCAAGTAGAAAAATAATTCGCGATACACTTCAACAACAATTATTTACGTTACATAAAGAAAAATTTTCAAATCTACCTGTACCTTTGTGTTATCGCCCAGCAGATACTCGACGACAGAATGTTGATGTTGAGATTCCTGGTGTTGGAATACAAAATCTTGTGCTAAATGATATTGTTTTAGTTGTTGTTGATGTTGTTGAGAGCGCGTTGAGCATGGATAAATCGCCGTGAACGTTCGGATACGCTATAACGATTCATTCGTCACACGGATTAACTATAACTGATACAAATATTTGGACTGTCGATGATCGTATTGAGTGGTCAAATTTAGTTTATCTTGCAGTGTCTCGAGTCAGAAAAATATTTCAACTGCACAGGGTTATCATGGATTGCGTAATAACCGAAGAAATCACTAACAACTTTGTCGATATCAATAAAAAATTAGCGAGCTATAAGCAATGTGACAAAAAAAATAATCGCGACTTTGATATGGATGCTGAATTTATTATAACACTAAAACAACGACAGAATAATCATTGTGCAAGTTGTAACGCAGTAATGTTGTGGCAGTATTCAAATAATAATCCAAGACAATTTACCGTTGATAGAATTAATAGTAGTCTTGGTCACACACGCGAAAATGTGATGCTGACCTGTTTTGAATGTAATCGACGTAGAGGTGCAAGTTTACAAAAGTGAACGCGGTGGTAATTGTGTATCCGTAGGAATTATTTGTAATTGTTCGCGTACAAATCCACGCTGAGGAGCAGTTGAATCTAATCTGTAGATTGCAGGTCTACCTGTGGACCTTACCACGCTAGAAATTTTATGTGTGGTCACACTCCAGATAGGATCAGTTGCTCTTTTTCTACCTCCTTCAAGTTCACCAGGTTCATATAAATATCTTTCGGTCACATTACCTAGTACTGGTTGAGAGGAAGATTCACGTTGTATTGGTATATATTTTTTTGTGATCGCATTAGAAGGTTTCATAGAAGTTGCACGAGTAATTTCGTTATTTAACGCAGCTATCACACTTGGTAACCTTGCAACCCATTCACGAGATCTCTCCGTGGACTTAAAGTCAGCGGATATTTCCTTTGCATACTGGTATCCAAATAAACCGCTCAGCAAGTGTTCGATTAAATCGTTCAACGATTGCCTGATCACGATGACTTTCAGTGTGTCCTCGTCTGATTTTAACATTATGTCGCTTCATCAACGATGATACTGCACCAAGAAATTCTTTGCCAGGATCAACCTGTAGCAGTTGTGGCCATCGTAGACCACCACGTTGATAAATTCGTTCAAACGCAGATGCAACTTCAGTTGCTGTCTTTGTTGACAGTGGTTCTGCTTCTTTATATCTACTTGCAACGTCAACGACAGTTAACGCGTATTTGTATGTGTATTGACGTCTGCCAATTTTAATGGTATCATGTGGTAAAAACAATATCTGCTTGATGAACTTCGTTAGGGGTACTGACATCAAAATGTGCATACTGAATTTTTTTAGGTGGTGGTAGATAAATTTGCCATATTGCCTGTCGTGCTAACCACGCTGCAGCAACGGCACGCGAGACTTTTGCTGCTTCAGCAAGTTTACTAATCGCTGCCCTACCTCTCCAGTATCCTCTTGGGCTATAATAAACAGATTCCATTATTATGATAATAATCAGTTGATTAATTACCAGCCCCTAACATTATTTTACCTTTCATACCAGCTTTTACTAGAAAAGCAGCTAATTTTTCTCGAAGTGATTTATCTGTTACATTATTTATGGCATTAATTTTATATCGGCGAGATGTCTTTGTTGTAAATCTTTACTTTTATACGCAATATCATGAATGTGACATGCTTGATCAATTGCGTTTATTGGATACTCTCCAGGTTTTGGTTGGTCTTGGTTATCGAGTCGGATATCGAGACGAGTTCCTGGACCACAATAATTATATCCAGGTAAATGTTTTTCACCAGAATACTTTGCCCACGGAGCTCCTGGTAATTTACCTAACGAAGCAGCGATATCTCCACCTGTCTTTGATGAAATAAATTTGTATTTTTTGGTACCACATTTCACACACATGCCTGTAAGTGCGCTCCTGTTATTTTTTGTTATTATTGTCGTTAATCCAGCGTTGGGGGTGGGTGCTCTACATCGAACACAATATAAATCCATATAATAATATGGATATAATTGACTTCTCAGCGACACAAAAACAAGAACCAGTCAAACATCATCCAGCGCTACCAAATTCCATCAGAGCAATTATACTTGGCCCATCTGGGTCTGGTAAAACGCAATTATTAATCTGATAATGCGATGACTCAAATGGGATAAATTATATTTAGTAGCACCATCTGTAGATGATCAAAGATGTTACGAAGTACTTAAAAGATTTTAATGAAAATGCAAAGTCGTTGACGTGTCCTGTTAATGATGCTATTAATTTTATTACCGAGATCGATGAAGCTCCATCCATAGATGATCTTGATGGATGTATCAATAATCTCGTAGTATACGATGATGTAATGCTGGACAAACAATCCAATCCAGCTCGGATATTTTCGCGAGGCCGTCACAAAAATACAGACGTGATTTATTTAACTCAGAAATACACACAAATTCCTAAAGTGATCAGAGATAATTGCAATATCTTAATTGTGTTTAATGGAGTAGATAATTATACTTTGCAAAATATTTATTATACTTGGTGTTCAGGGGACATGGACATGATTAAATTTAAAAACTTCTTTTCAAAAGCACAAGCTGCTCCGTTCGGATTTATAACGATAAATTTACATGACCCAAGATCTAGGTATCTTATAGGTCTGGATAAAATTTTTGGTTAATTATAGCAGCAGAGGGGGTGAACGACCAGCGTTGAGTGACCAACACGTAAACGAAACATTCCTGAAAATAAAAACGCGCGTCATATGATGTAACAAAATGAGCTAACCCAATCGACCTGACAAAGTGATTGTTAGAGGTTTTGGTTTAACGTTATTGACATTGAGATTTCCTTTTCGTAGAAAGGTTTATTTTTTATAAATAAGGTCTCCAACAAAAATGGTCTGTTCACCCCCTCTGCTGCTTCCCTAGAAAACACGGTGAAAAGGTAAAAATATGAAATAAGATTTACGATTTACTATGGAGATCCAAAAATTTGTCCTAAAATTGTGAAAACACATAAGTCCTGTGACAAACAGTTCTAAATTGACGTAGTCTGAATCTCAATTCCGTTCCAAGATGGCGGATGATGACGAAGGTTAACACAAGTGTCCAGAATTTTCACTGTGAATCACAATTTGTATTGTTCTGTTCCAATTTAGAAATAATTTCAGCAAATGTCTTTGTCCAAAGCCAGTTGTGTAGTTCTCCAGGGAAAATAATTATTCTTTAAAAGGTGGATGAAGTACAGCTATCATCAATAACAAAACACATGTTATTCTGCATACGTACGAACGAACAACTCTTTCCAGCACAGGAATACCTTCTTCTTCTTAAGGTATTAGAAACTCTATAAGATGTTATGATGTGACTCTCTAAGATCTTAAAATATGTCTCTCGACTAGTTCGCAGCTACCTGAGTATTTTAAAGCAAACTCATACGTCATTTCATGTACAAGCATGAAGAAATCATGCGATTTCGAAATCTCGCCACCGCAGTATAGAATGTCAACAAGTATTATTAGAAATGACCGTGGTCATAGCCAATCATTTACATAGCTATTTCCGACTGTTTACTTAATACGACAAAACCGTCATACAAAAATCGTGCTTACGCGAGTCACATTTACGTTTTAAATAAACACGATGTTTCTAACAAAATATCAGACCCTGCGAACATAATCATCATCATAATAATAATTATATTTAATGATATAAAAATGAAATAAAATTAAATAAAAAGATTTAGAAAGAATTCAAATTTTAACACACATGTAATTTAACTACAGGGTCGTAAGAAATTGATAATCGTTGATTTTAAGAACAGAAAATGTATTATATGATGAGTTGTGCATGGTACAATGTGAAAACATGTTCAGGCTGAATGTCGAGGCATACGGCTTAAAATCTTATTGGTGTGACCCACGCAGTTCCTGTTAAATCGTGTCATTATAAATGTTACCCACGCAGTTCGTGTAAAATCATGCCATTGTAAGTGTTAACCATGCAGTTCGTGTAAAATCGTGCCATTATAGGTGTGACTAACGCAGTTCGTGTTAATTCAAGCCATTATAGGCGTGAGCCATATAGTGCGTGTTAAATTATGCCATCATAGGTGAGACCCAAGCAGTTCGTGTTAAATCATGCCATTATCGGTTATACAGTCATTTCCAGTTATATATTCAGTGATATTTCTCGAGCCTGCTATTTCAAGCCCCTTTAATAATTTGAATACGTCAAATCATCCATTTGATAAATTTATCTCAATTTGGAAAGCCCCTCTCTACATCAAACAATGTTTATAATAACTGAATGTAGCAACAATTTACCTACCTCTTTGATCACGTTGTGTATTGGAGGAACATTTTGGTCAATCAGACGCTTCAACAACTTTTCAGTTTTATCTTAGCTATGGTATTTCTGAATACATGGAAATGTCAACGGTACACAGAGACTGTAAGTATGATATTTCATTTTGGCGTTTTATGAGTTCAAGGTGTGCTTAGTCACCTATTAACTACGAGGCCTGGACTTTGTATCTTAAAATGTATCTAAATATGTAACCATTTTATATCGAATTATTGTATTGTCAATCACAAATCAGGACACATTATATTTTGAAGTGTTAAGATGAGAGTAAATAAGTTCGTAAACTGTCTGCTATCAAATACGTGTCGTCTATAATGTAATATTTGAAGAACATTTAATACAAAAGTAAAGGCTATTTAATGCAGTGACTTCAAATGCTGCTTGAAGAGACTGGGTGTAGCGGTAGATCACTTGAATAGACTGGGTGCAGCAGTAGATCACTTGAACAGCTTAGGTGTAGCAGTAGATCACTTGAACAGACTAGGTGTAGCAGTAGATCACTTGAACAGACTAGGTGTAGCAGTAGATCACTTGAACAGACTAGGTGTAGCAGTAGATCACTTGAACAGACTAAGTGTAGCAGTAGATCACTTGAACAGACTAAGTGTAGCAGTAGATCACTTAAACAGACTGGGTGCATTAGTAGATCACTTGAACAGACAAGGTGTAGTGGTATATCACTTTAACAGACTGGGTGTAGCAGTAAATCGCTTGAACAGATTGGGTGTGGCAGTAGATCACTTGAACAGAATAGGTGTGACCTATATGACTTGAACAGACTGGGTGTAGCAGTAGATCATGAGAATACTGACAAATCATGATGTTTCAATGTGGGTTCATTCTCAAGGCGTATATAACATGTCTAGTGCTACCATCATGATAGCAGGTGCTCCGAAGAATAGCGGCAAAATCAATATTAACCCATGATGTCGATGTGTGAATATCCCTTAATATTCAGCTAGTATTGTTCTTACTATTACTTATTAATCATGCCAATGTATTTCTGGAGACCTCTGGGGGAAACTTACAAGAATGTACTGACGGATGCCTCGAGTGCTTCAAAACTTGGCGGGAATATGCCTTTGAACAAGGACACCAGAGCCGGCGAGTTCTGAGTGATCCACTACGTAAACCTTTATTCCCAATCGGAATGTTGCGCATGAAAAGCAGCCGTTGCCTATACACTACTAGAAAATACGTGATTTTATCCAAGCATAGTGCGTGAGTCTCTAGAGCCTGTTTCCAAAACATTTGGGTTGTAAATTGTCCTGTTTGCAAATAATCGCAAAATCTGCCTTCCTGGAAGATGGTAATAAATCATGCATTTTATCTGTATTGTGTTGATATCGTGACGATACTGTTAGACTGCATGAAATTATTATCGTCTTTCAATCAACGTATCGGCAGTCCATACGTATCAAATTGAACTACATAATCCTGTACACGACAGTGTAATTCAATGTAAATTTACTTTGCTGTGCACTGTATTAACATTTTTATTTAAAACGTGTCCACCCTTTTGTTGCCATTTTCGCACTGCCTCGCACTACCATGCAGAACATAAAAGCACTTGTTGGATATGTTCTGCATATACCAGAAGTGACAGAAGATGTACATATCGTAAAGGAATGGAATTGAGTACTTCTATGAATTAATAGATCCTCTTGCAACAGAAATCAAAAATTTATGTTTTATTCAGGTTAGATCTGTATCAGGGGATATTTAGGATTCAATGCCACGACATTTGATTACTGGTGACCATTCAAATAGAACCGATTTGTATTTAATCCTGCGGCTTGCTTGAAGACAACTCTTAAGCTTCTCAACGTTTCGTTTAAATGTACAGAGTGAAGAGAAGCAAGGGATCAGTAACCTTTTCGAAACCTTGGTATATGCACTGTCACCTGTCATTATAAACTACTACAATATTTGCCGTTTTATTCTCATTCGCATGGCAAATTTGATCCGCTCAAATCGAATTCAAACTGTCAGCTTTTGCAAGAGATTGTTTCACAAATACAGGCAGATGCACATGTTAAGTCATAGAACATAAAACTTAGCCGTGTAAGCATCGTAGAATATGTTTTTATTATGTATGTGTATTAAAGATTTTATCTGATGATTGTAAAATTTCTTTTTCTATTGAATTTGGTTATTTAGAGAATACCGATGCTAGTGCCGATGATAATAAAAGAGATATGCACAGGTATGAAAATGTTAAATATCAATATACCTGGAAAAATATCACCTGCAAAAATATACCACGAAAAATGAATATGCAGGAAATAATGCTGGGTCTGTTAAATCGCACAATTGAGAGTGTCATCACACTAATTAAAAATTTGAATCCGGGGGATGGGCTCAGTCCGATAGTGTACCAATTAATGCAAGATAATGCAGATTTTGTAATATTATTAAAGCCAGTAGTGTGCCAATTAATGCAGGAAAATGCAGATTTTGTAATGCTATTAAAGCCTAGTACTGTACCAGTTAATGAAAGAAAATGCAGATTTTGTAAAAATATTAAAGATGAATAGTATTTTGTTTTAGAGTGTAATTATACTCCAATGAAATAAAAGTGTGCGTTGATAAATATTATTGGATGAAGGCTGATACTGCTCATGTTTAAGTCTGCAGAGCCGATCAATTCTATATATATATATATATATATATATATATATATATATATATATATATATATATATATATATATATATATATATATATATATATATATATATATATATATATATATCCTGTGTATCCCTGTTGGTATGCATGTGCATATATTGTGGTCGTTGTCTTTGTGTGAGAAAAAATAATACATAAAGACAAGATGATTGCTTGAGTTTTGTATGAGCTACTATATACTACGTTCAACGCTGTGTATCATGTCTGAATCAATTTGGTATCTTCAGGGGTGTTATTGCCAACTGGAATGTGAAATAAAACCATGTGTGTATGAAAATCACTCTCCAAATCATTTCATTAGTCACTGTGTGACACGATCAGAACACCTCTCTAATTTCGTGCCAGCGATATTGATCGAGATAATTGGAAGGAACCGACTTTCAGCCAGGAGGAAGAAACCCTTAATTTCCAAGTTATTACTAAGTGCACGAGGCGTCAAAGGAAGATATAACTGTGTATAATGCCCATTCAACCGCATACAGCGTAGTCCCAGCAAATTAGTGTCTACTCTTTAACTCAGATCCTTAACTGCCGGCGCATTGTACAAGCTGGATCTGAGTCTATGCTGTTTGCAACTAAGTGCACGTTATGCACGAGCAATGAAGCACCACTATTGTGCTAATTTGGTCGGTGTGTGTAACGAACGATGAAACGTAAGGATTTGGTGTTCGAATACTGTTTTAAATGAGGTTTTGTGTTTATTAGTGGTGGACTCGGAATCGCAAATTAAATTTCAAGTACTCATTAGAGGTAAAGAACAAGTGCCTACTCTATCTTTAGTGGTTCATCCATTATTCATCTAGTCAGCCGCATTCAAGACTGCATCTCCCACAAGAAAAAGACTTGAGAATAAAGAGTGAAAAAGCATATGTTTCCACGCATCTTACTGCCTACAAGCAAAATCAAGAATCATTAACCTTCCATCGGTTGTATTATTTACGGTGTTCGCATTCGTGCAATAAAAGGTTCATTTTAGCGAAAAGTTATCCTCGTTTTGGAATGAATGCTGTCAACTTAAGTATCTAGCACACTGTTCTTCAGTGAGAAATCTTTTTTAAAAAAAGGATCAAAATGTGTTCTGATAACATTAATGCCGCATCACAGTACCTTAGATGCGGACATAAATGTAAAACCTTATTGGACATAGAAAAAGGCTGACAAATGTAATGCTGTATGTCTGTACCACATTCGTGTTTGGACATAAGATAGGAGAATTTTTTTTCTTCAAAACTATCAGCTCTTTAAAAATGGCGACATACCACTAGATCAGACAGTCAACTCAAATATTTTTCTTTTGTTTCAGACCACAGAAAGTGCTTAAAGGTGTGTAAAATTTCAAAGAGGTCCATCTGCTGATGCTAAAGAAAAGCGTTACCATGGTGAACAATATTACAGAACTACAAACTCCTGCGAACGCTGCAGACGCGTCCGTTTTAGAAATGGTGGGACGATGGTACACTTCAATCCATGGCTACACCAGTCTAATCGTCTGCATATTCGGAATATGTACTAATATAATCAATATTACAGTCCTAGCACGGCGAGATATGAGGACACCGACTAACATACTGCTCACGTGGATGGCTGTTTCGGATATCCTAACTATGTTACCGTATGTGCCCTTTGCTATTCATTTCTACTGTGCCAACACTCCAAACGAAATGTCTGCAGAAAAATTATCGTACCACTGGGTCATGTTTATGCTCTTTCTTATAAATTTCGTGGCTACGACGCACACAATTTCTATCTGGCTTTGTGTTTCATTGTCCGTGTTCAGATTTGTGCAACTGAATTCCACGACGAAAGGTCCAATTGCGAGACAAAGAAGGATACGTCAGGTGAAAGTGATCATTTTAATTGTGTACGTATTATCGGCCTTATTGCTGATACCGAATTATATGACAAATGAAACAGATTTCAAAGTGGATACAAACAAAACAATTTATTTTATCAAGGATCTGAAGCTAGCCTCCAATGAAACGAGACCGATTGTGTTAGCTAACGTGTTGACATATGCGATTGTTCACAAAATTATTCCATGTGTGTTAATGATTGTGTTTGGTGGCTCATTATTGATAAGCCTGAATTTAAAAGGACGCAAGCGTCGAAGGCGCCTGTCAACGACGTCAAATAACATGAAAAAAGAAATGCGGCAATCAAAAACCACCCGAATGTTACTTGTGGTTATTATTTTATTTTTAGTAACTGAATTTCCTCAAGGAATTCTTATAATCTTGAGCGCCACTGTATCTGGTTTTTTCCAGACAGTTTACATGCCTCTTGGCGACATGATGGATTTTATAGCACTTGTTAATAATGCCATTAATTTTGTGTTGTACTGTACTATGAGTAACCAATTCAGGTCTCGCTTCTTTGAGATGTACTTTAAACGGACATCAGGCCTGAAAAAGCTAAATACCATCAGCTTGCCCACGTCCATCCATCGAACGACATTAACTTTGGTACAAGACTCGTGATGCATCGACTTTGTATACCCATTGTTACGGACAGACAAAATTCTCGCAATTCATACGTTTCGGAGTCCGTAACTTCAGTTTGGTGCAACTCAGAAAAATCGACGATGGCTTGATGAATAGAAAAATATCTCAGGAGTAAAACAAGCCATAGATTATGGTCGTCTGCCTTCAAAGACGGAAACAGCAGATAGCAAATCGAGGATCAAGCGTGAAATGAAGTTTTTGGAAGTTACTTACCTTGTCTCTTTTACAGTATGATATAAAGGATCCTATGTCAGAACGGGTCATGGTGGTAATCGGAGGTAATTTTGTCACTCGGTATCATTTTTCCTTCAGATCATTGCTTTCTCAACATCAAGCTCGCGTCGAGCACCTGTGATCCAGAAGGTACCAGGGAATATGTATTAAAAGCATTGTAATGGACGCTTTTGTTTCTTAGGACATTCACCAACAGTTTGAGTAAGAGGACAGTTACAGACTATTAGCAAATACTTTTGAGATCAATGGTGTTTGTAACAGCGCTCTAAATACAGCATGTTATGTACTGGGTGCTTTCCCATGGTCAGACCAGAACCATGCCAACAATTACACTTAAGCGGGTAAAATTTGAATATGTATGTTATTTGGGTTGTGATGTAGGTTGCTGGCCCTGATATTGTTGATATACTATAATAAAAATTGTCATTGTCAAATGTCACAGAAATTGTATCGTCTTTCTAAACTTAGGAATCAAAGTCTCAAGTTTGTTTCTAAAAGTTAAAAGCTCTGAAAGTTTTCTGGATTCAAAAGTCAAGTTAAACGATTTAGAAATAATGTATTCAGTACCGCCATGCAGTATTTAGGTGAAGACTGTTTCTTAATTTGTATTCAGTTTGTGCATGTAAAATAAAAGCAAGATCTCTTTAAATGAGACTGGAAAGTACTATTATCTCTTGTGCCAGTATGAGTCGTGTCAAATGTCTGCCATAACTGAAATTCCTTAATGATCTGTCCAATTTCTTTTCAAGAATTGTATTACATTTACTTACAAATATGAGTGGGATCGGACTACAAGGTTTCACATTTACAAATACAGAAATAAAATGTAAGTAACGGCGCTACAACATAATGCTTCACATCAACGTCTAAAAGATTTAAAAGGTACACTGTAAATAAATCAAAACAAGTATTGAAGCGACAATTTAAGAACAACGTGAAAAAGAAGACGCCGGAGTCGGAATCACGAAGCTTGAACCTAGAACAGAACCTTTAACAGCTCTTTGATAGCCAGTATGTTCGCGAAATTTGTCACGTTCTCCTAAATCTATTCCGAACAGACTCATAACACAACAGATACCTAAGTTGTAGACATTTGCATGAATTGTACAGCTTACGTAGCTCAAGCTATAGATGTTATGACAGCCAGACTACTTTCAATAACAGCTATGGATTTTATGACAGCCAGACTACTTTCAATAACAGCTATAGATTTTATGACAGCCAGACCACTTTTAATGACAACTGTAGATTTTATGACAGCCAGGCACTCAGCATTAAGAGGTTGGTGTTAGGACTGGTCGGCCTGGTGTCAGGATAATGTGACTGGGTGGGACATCGTGCTACGTGTCTGCGGCATGATGCCCAAGTGCTATACATCACTATAAACTGCTACACTGCAGACATCGTAACGATATGACTGAAAAATTGTTAAAGCAACGTTAAAAACTAAGACACACACACACACACACACACACACACACACACACACAGACAGACACACACACACAAACTGATGAACTTATATTGAAATTGCAACGTCTGGCATTATCAATAATTTTTTATCTTTGTGAAAAATGGGTAGATGATTATATTTATGATTTCTTGATTATAATTCAATATTGGAACTGGAGGTGGGATAGTTTGTTTTTATTTTCAATTACTTAAAGTACAAATCTAGATAATATCTTCAAACTGATGCCATATAAAAATGTATTTGAAATTGAGATTTCCCTCTTTAAATTTAAATCTCTTTCCATGGTGCTAAATTTACTGTCTCCTTACTCGTCCGCCCATAAGTTTGCTATTTCTATACCAAAACTGAACGTGGTAATCTCTCAGTGATTAATATTTAATGTATCATAAAGGGTGACTTTCTGATTGATATTTATTTAATCAAAATCGTATATGGTGGTTCGACATAATCTTCTCATGACATTGCACGATTTGCTCTTAAGTCAACAGTAGTAATCGAGTCAGTATCTTCTTTGATAACATTTTAACTATTCATACGCAGTCCATGTCCAAAACCATTACACCATGTTTAGCAGTAACTGACCAGCATCCGGTCAGCGTGTTGCGAAATTAATTCATCAAACCATGTAAAAAATACTATTTAACGTATTACATACACTGATGGACGTTGTTCCTGTTTAAGCTATCCTCAGCTTTTGAGAATTTTTCATTTGTTTCACTCGATCTGATCAATGAGTTTAAAGTTTGGTCTGACAGGCTTTTACCCTTATATAATAAATGTATTCCACAAAAACAAAAAGGGGCCCCGAGTGGCCGAGTGGTCTAAAGAGCTTTCCGTTACAGATCACTGCCATCTCACCTCTGTCTGCGTGGGTTCGAGTCTAGGATTCGGCGAATGTGTATATGTGAGAAAGCTTGCCAGTAGCTTCTCGTGGGTCGGTGGTTCTTTCCGGGGATTTCCCGGTTTCTTCCTCCACCATTAATACTGGCCGCCATGAATAGCCTATCGTGTGCTGAAAAATGGCGTTAAGCCCCACAACAACAACAACAACAAAAACAAAAAGGGTTGTGACAATCACACCCGGAACAGTACACGTATGATATAAAAGTAGCTAGTAAATTACGTAATTTCTACCACCAACAGAACGAAAGGCGGAATTATAACATTGGCGAAACATGACATCTCCGATCCAGGAAAATAAACGAAAATATTTCTCTATTTCAATTTCCAGTAGAAAGGACAATGTTCATCAGGAGACATATCAAACACGTTAACTTACTGAATTCTTATTTTAATGCTCACACGATTAATACAAATAATAAAGTTGCGCATAAAAACACGACATTGCAAACAGGATGAATTCATTTTTCTTGTATCTGTCAGCAAAAGCTTTAATGAAAAACGTGTTTCCACCCCAAACAGCTTTTCACCCTTGTTTGATTTTGTAACAGAAGGAATGCCGTCTGATATTGAATGTGTTATACCTAGAATACATGTTCTTTAAGATCCTAATGACTGTGTTATACCCAGAATGCCTACTCTTTAAGATCCTAATGATTGTGTTATGCCTAGAATGCCCGTACTTCAAGATCCTAATGAGTGTGTTATACCCAGAATGCCTACTCTTCGAGATCCTAATGACTCTGTTATACCCAGAATGCCTACTCCTCGAGATCCTAATGATTGTGTTATGCCTAGAATGCCCGTACTTCAAGATCCTAATGACTGTGTTATACCCAAAATGCCTACTCTTCGAGATCCTAATGACTGTGTTATACCGGAATGCTTGTTCTTCAAGATCCTAATGACTGTGTTATGCCCAGAAAGCCTACTCTTCAAGATCCTAATGACTGTTATATCTAGAATGCCCGTACTTCAAGGTCCTAATGACTTGTGTTATACCTAGAATGCCTGGTAATAAAGATCCTAACATTCTTCTCCATCATTATACAAATAAATTTACCGGGACAGTTGGGATTAGTGCCTATATATTTAAGTTCTTGAATATATTATAGCACTCTGTCTCACTGATCTCTACAAAACTAGTTTTGAGACTGGTGTAATTCCGGATGCCACGAAACAAACCTGAGGTTTGTTTTCCTGTTCATCCGAGCGGACCTTAAGATATGGCCGATCAAATTATAGACATATTTTTATCATGCCATTCATTTCAAACATAATTTAAAAACACATTTCTACCCACCTATTTTGCTATTTCAATAATTATAATCTTCTACAACGATATAAATCGGGACTTAGACATAAAAACTAATGTCAAACTGCCCTGAATAACTAACAGAAGAACAGCTGTGCGCTATCACGAAAGGTAAAGTTACCGTTTTTTTATATATTTCAAAAACGTTTTAAATACTGGTTATCATGAGAATCTCTTCAATATATCAGCAGCTAAAAACTTTCAACTCCTTAAGGAATTAGCAGGTAAAAAACTGTCAAACTGCCAACTCTTCAAGAAATTAGTAGGTAAAAAAGGTCAACTCTTTAAGAAATTAGCAGATAAAAAAACTGTCAACTCTTCAAGAAATTAGCAGGTAATCAAATATCAACTCTTTGTTCACCCACCATTCAAAGAATTCTACATCCGTTGTCGATTATCATCTTCAGATCGATATATTCAGTCTATTTTAATGTGATGTACGCAAATTAATATGTACATAAGTCTATGAATCTACTTGCGTGACAGCTGTCTCCGACCAGATCCTGTCTACAGTTCCTGTACTGAAGCTTACGTTCCATGCAATTTAACTTGCCGCTGTACACTCTCAAAAGTTTGTTTCGTTATTCATTCATAGCAATCTTCATTGGGACATCAAAGTTAATCACGTGTGTCTTTCACAGAGAAAACGCCTTGCAGTTACAAAAATTCTTTATAATTTACGTTAATGAAAATGACCTTAATCCATATTACATTAGCAATATTTTAACACTGATTTTAGATTATGTCTGTACCAATTAGGGCAACTGCTTTGTCACTCAGTTGGCTTACTGATATGCAAACAACAACTGTCTGAATCAGTCTAAACAATGATACCTTCACGTCATCTTCTGAAATGATTTCAACATAAAATTCATGATGTGGTCCATGGCCTTGTATCCCACATTTTATCATATTTCACCAAACCGCTAATTCATGACCGCCACCTTCGCACCGTTTTCAAACGTTTATATTTTTTTTTTTTTTTTTTTTTTTTTTGTATTCCACAATCCCGCCAATTTTGATAAATCGCTAGCTCTATCTGGTTCAACAAACATGAAGTACTATTCCTAATGGTTAAATCCAACTTTATTCTGCAAACTCAAGTTCTTCTATCATGATTCACTTCTGTTCTATACGAATATTTTGCTTTTCTTTTATTGGTTGCAGTTAATAACATCATCCTCAACCTTTTTTACACGTCATTTTAATACGAGTTTTAAGTACGATTATGTGTTTTAACTGATGCATATGCGAATTTAGTATGTATCATATTTATGATGTTCTTAGGTAAAACAAGCATTTAATGCAAGTGTGGTCTCCTATTAAAATAAGACTATTATAAGTGGAAGGAGGAAGAATAGAAGTTTAATGGGAAGTGAAATGAACTACATGTATGTTATGGTTTAGAGTACACAAACATAATCAAAGCTTAGAGTTCCCTTCATATATAATTTGACATGTTAAGTGTTACGACTCTACGGTCATAAACAAAGACAAAGAAAGTAGAAAAATCAACATGTTTTGTAAAACTTAACGAATAATTTCATTATCAAAGTTATAAAATGGAAATGTAAGAGGAACTTACAGAAATACGAAAAGAATCCAAATTAATCCGAAAAAGTTCTATTCAAGTCCAAACGAGCCGAATGTTGCAAATGAATTTCAGATCTTCGAATGCAAGTTTCACAATGGTACTGTCCAGAACTCTTGTGAATAATTCACAATAGTCCCAGAATAATACTGTAATCCAATAAGCACTTTGTAATTCCAATGAATCCTAACAATTGTCTCCTTCAAATTATTTAAACACAACATTAAACAAATCTACAGACTGATTTTAACATATGAAACAAGAATCTGAAATAGGAATGAATCAAACATAGGAATGAATTGATTGCTCAGTTCTCTCTTAATGTACACCTTCAAGGGTCTATTTCGACTATATGTCGCAATATACCCCACGTGACAAATCTCATTACTCAATCTAATATTTCACAATACCTATTCATGTGATCTAACCCATCCAATGGTAAATAACTTAATTCTTCTAAGAATCCACCTGACCCCACTAGTCAATGAAAAATTACCCCAAACCTGTCAACAGATTTTTTTTAATTAGAAACTTGACATCTAGTTATAGATTCTGTGCAATCTAAGGGCACTGTAATATCTTAAAACAGTATCTATACCCACGTACAAAATTAGTTATTTAATATCTTTTAGATAATCACCACAATTTACAGTCATGAATAAAAATTACACATACAATAGATACAGTCTGGTACCAAGAGTTACAAAAATATAGAGATACACAACGTCGTAACAGTAAGGATAAATCATTATCACTAGGTTAATAATCCGTATTTTCATTTATAAATTAAAAGTGGTATCAGGAAGAAACGGTCTAATAAATCAAAACAGTTTTAGCTTTTGTTGTGCTCTGTAACACACACGGAATAAATTATAGCTCCGATTAGGAGTTCTGTGGAAACTGATAGTGTATCGGTAATGTGAACTAAGTGAGTTTGTAAAACTGTTAAAAAAAACAAACCAGATTTATATCTAAAATGAAATCGAATTATATTTGTTTATAAAAGGTTGATTCAGTGTTTTCTAATTGTTGTGTAAATGTGCGGACTCTTTTTATCTGATGTACAGTGCTGTCTCTGTGCTTTGACAAGTATGTATAAATGATGTTAGAAAGTGAAGGAAGATGACCCTCGATATCTTGCAAAAAGCGCGTGGTCCAGTCAGATTGCTTACTTTGGAACAACTGAAGGCATTAAAATTTGCCAGCGGAAACATCCACAATAAATTAATAGGGTCATGTAGATAAACTTTCTGAATTTAAACTGTGTGTCTAACTGTGGTGACACCAATTTTTAATAGTTGTTTATTCCTTCATAATGGTATCTTCCAACTTCGTAGCCGTAGGGACCACCATAACGAAGCATGGTTAGCATGAAAACACGTCTTTGCCTTTCTATTTCCATTAATCTAACCTGTGTAATGCAAAAGGGTTTAACTATATCATAAACATTTACGGATTTTCCCACCGTATTATATTTGTATCAAATATCAAATTGCTGTTCGATTTTCCTAATGTCCTATAGTTGTATTAATATTAAATTGCTTTTCGATTTTCCTAATGTCCTATATTTATATCAAAGCAATGACCGCATTTAGATTGTATTTTTTTGGTCTTTCTACAGGACTCTACTGTGTATTTAACACAGACTCATAAAATAAACATTTATCATCTTTATTCTTTACGCATAAGTTATTGTTTTTGTTCTTATGTTGTTCAGGTCAAATCTTTCTTTGGGCTTCTCAGAATAACTGATATCATTTAAAGCGCACTGCTAAATATAAAATCCTGTCACTCGTCCATTTTGTACTTTAGTTCATTTCCTGTCAAAATTTGGTATGGAGAATGTCAAATAGATGTTCAATGTAATCATTTCACCTCTGTTTAATATGCTTAGAGACTAATTCTGAGTCAGTTTTTGTGATTTCCTGAGTGGGTCGTTAAATAAATCTTGCATAATTGTCAAATCTAATTGGAATGTCACACAACTAAATTGCAGGATTCGTCAAGTGATGGTCTTCAACCATGGTTCAATATCATTAATGCTTTTTTTTTCTATTGGCATTTAAGTATCGGATTGTTAAATTTTAGCAAATGCCTAGCATAGTAACTTGGCGATCACCTTACTAAATACTTAAGTTCCCCAGCAATCAAGGGAACATATATGCCGTATGACAGTTTGGCACATTGTGGCTAGTGTGGCACATCGTGATCAGTGTGGAAAGCTTCGGAGGCTGAATCATCTGCGACTTTTTCAAAACAACTGTAGACCCTGAATTAATCATCACAACGGAAGTTAGGCTTTACATTCTAGCTGCCTACCGATTGCTGAGTTGTAGTTGCTGTTGTAGGGTTGAAAGCCATTTTTCAGTACAAGATAGGCTATACATGGCGGTCAGTATATACGGTGGAGGAAGAACCCGGAAAAACCCCGGAAAGAACCACTCACCCATAAGAAGCCACTGGCAAGCTTTCTCACGTACCCACACTGGCCAAGCCCGAGACTCGAACCCAAGCAGACAGAGGTGAGATGGCAGTGATCCGTAACGGGGACTACTCGCCCCCTCCCCGGCCTCGCATTAGTCGCATTAAATTAAATAATTTCACAAATTTACCTCTTGGTATAGCTCCTAGATATTTTCGTATTAGCATATGTATTGGTAACGTATTTGTCGGACATAACAAAATAAATTGTCTATCTGTTTAAAATCTTGCATAAGACATGATTAGAATTGCATACATTTCTGAATATAGAAGTATATATGAAGAGGTTTTCTTACAAGACAAGAAGCTTTCCAAATTTTCTTTAACACTTGTTGGATTCGCCTTGCTGTACATGCAAAAATGTGTTCTCAAAATGTGCATTGAACATGTGGTAACGTATCTGTTTACAAATCTCCGACAGACAGTAAATGATACCCGTAAAGTGCAGTAAACAATATCCGTACAGGGCAGCAAATGATATCCGTAAAGGGCAGTAAATGATATCTGTACAGGGTTTTAAATGATATTCGTAAAGGGCACTAAATGATATCCGTACAGGGTAGTAAATGATATCCGTAAAGGGATATCCGTAAAGGACAGTAAATGATATCCGTAATGGACAGCAAATGATATCCGTAACGGGAAGTAAGTGATATCCGTAAAGGGCAGTAAGTGATATCCATAAAGAGTCAAACTGTGGTACATTTCCATTCATCACATCGTTTATAACAATTAGAATATGTACACTCTGGAGAATTCAGTTCATTGATAATGCTGTACTAGTCTGTTTCAAGATAGCATAGGCTTCAGCCGAGCAGAAATATTTAACCTCATGTACATTTTGCTAAATTCTGCAAATGGTGCCAGTTAATGAAAAACAAATGAATAAATTTACTACACTCTTCCAAAAACACGCGAGGCAAGAGCTATTGATGATCCTTTCTGGCAATGAAGCCGAACAAACTGTCAATTTAACCTTACCCTTTCTGGCAATGAGACGTACAAACTGTCAAGTTAATCGAGTTATAAAAAAAATACAAAACTTGTATACCAAGTAAAGTTGACCAATTTCTGCACAATTAGGTGCCTTTGAAAATAACAGCAAACCATTATATTAACTGAATCGTGAGGAGTTAAGATTCTAGGCGACATTGGAAAAGTAAGGAAAACTTAAAACAGTTAAAAAGAGTTACACGTATTTAGACAAATCTAAAATATATCCTTTGATTCGGAATTGGAACCATTCCAACTAAAGGAGGCTTTAATCACATCAACTGAATAGACCAGATAATTGTTACGTGAAGCAAACTGTATAACTGTTAGTTTTTATTAAAAGCGTAACACTTTGCTGTCTCATAGTTTTGAAAAACAAAATATTTCCTCTCCTTCTTAAACTGAACATGTACAAACTCGTACTTTACTTTATGAACCTTGACATTTACCAATAATATATTCATCCCCGAATAATTTCCAGGTGTAAGAATGTAGTCATCAAAAAGAAAAGAAACATTGACGAAAATGTATGGCGAAAACGATATAACAATATATAAATCTTACAATTATTTTTAAAAACCATACTTGCGCAGCTATCGTAAATCTTAACACATTTTCTCCTGATTTATTTTCAGCAATTTTAAGACACTCAGAAACACAAAATAGAAACACATTCAGCTTTCTCTTCAAATTATGGAAAACAAAAATTCGTCGATAATACATGTTATATCCTTATATCATATAAACATTGCTACACTAGCAATAATACCACTGTTTGGTTTCAGCTGGAATGGTTCAACAATACATCACAGAGTACAGGTGGATATTATATAAAAAATATAAAAAATAATCACGGAATGTCATTTACTTACAATCCTTTCAGTCTGTAAATGATAACATTACCTCTGCATATGCAACTGACCGGCGTGCAAGAAAGAAAACAACACAAATTAGATCCATTCCGTACGTAAAACTATATACCTTAGGCTACATCAAATAAGCAAATTAATTTCCTAAGCAAAGTATTGTGATCTGCATTAGAAAATTTCGTATAATATTAAATTGAAACTCTCTTAAATGCATCTTATTTCTCTTAAGCTCTCTTATTTCAGAAAAAGAATAGACACAAATGACACAATTAATATAACTATCGATAAAACAGCACCCTGTGTACCACTTGTATTTTGACAATCTGACTCGGTACTGGAGCATATGCACATTTTCCCTCTGAAATTAACCACGTCCAGGTTGATAATGAATGTGCTAAACTGGTTGATGACAGACTGGAAGAACGATTTGTCCCTGGGGTCGCTCTCTCGCTGGAAGCATCCGTCTGAAGGCATGCTAGATACAGTGTCTTCATAACAGCCTCTTTCAAAGGTGTTTAGGATCAGTTCTTGAAACCGATAATAGTAAGTGTTAATTCATAATATCTAACATATTTATACAAAACGGATGTTCATTTTGTCATGCAATTTATGAAACGATTTACGCCAGATCGTGATATATAGCATTATTCAACGAGTTTCATAAATTTTCATGTAAAATGAACACCATTTTAAGATTATAGCACGATATAACGTCAATGACTTTACATAACTCAATGACTATATTAATGATAGTGTTTGAGTTACGTGACTCATCTAGAAAAAGACGGAAGTAGATGGAAAAGGGGCTAAATAGTCATTCACTGGACTAATGTGCCTGTCATAGCTATCCTGAAAATAAGTCCCATGGCATTATATGCTATACTGACAATGAATCAATTTTTAATTACGCAGCACAACTACGGCAAATAATGGAATACATAAAAAAGTTTATAAAGCTAGCAGAATATCATTTCAATGTTCTAGAATTTTTATCAAATGGGAGGGACATGAAAGTTTAAAGCCCCTACATCTAACACTGGAGGGATCTATGAAGCAAAATAATTGTGGACCAAACTCTTTATAACAGCCTAGGAAGCTTTTGTCGAGGAGAGGATAGATGCCTATGTATACCATGTATAACGTTATGTAAAGGGGCTATATCAAAGTTACACGCACAGAGTAATCCCCATGGATCCCAAAATATTTCAAGTCATTTAGACTGAATATTCTCAGCAAGACTGAGAAGTCATTTAGCTTGAATACTTTCTGATTGTCTGGAAGACTGAGAAGTCATTTAGCCTGAATACTGTCTGATTGTCTGGGTGACTGAGAAGTCATTTAACTTGAATACTTTCTGACTGTTTGGAAGACTGAGAAGTCATTTAGCCTGAATACTGTCTGATTGTCTGGGTGACTGAGAAGTCATTTAGCCTGAATATTGTCTGGTTGTCTGGAAGACTGAGAAATCATTTATCCTGAATACTGTCTGATTGTCTGGGTGACTGAGAAGTCATTTAGCTTGAATAATTTCTGATTGTCTGGAAGACTGAGAAATCATTTATCCTGAGCACTGTCTGATTGTCTGGAAGACTGAGAAGTCATTTAGCCTGAATATTGTCTGATTGTCTTAAGACTGAGAAGTCATTTAGCTTGAATACTTTCTGATTGTCTGGAAGACTGAGAAATCGTTTAGCCTGAATACTTTCTGATTGTCTGGAAGACTGAGAAGTCATTTAACCTGAATAGGGTCTTGAAGACTGAGAAATATTTGCTACATTTGTATCTATTTCAAGTATTAATACAACTCTCTTTTCTCTTTCTTCGGCAATAAACATCCATTATTTTCACTTAAGTGTAATTTAAAACTTCATAGCTTTCATCATGAAAACTTTACTTCAGCTTTACTTTAGACTTATATGACAAAATCTTGCAATTATTTGATAATTCTAAATATCATCCTACCTTGCCCGAGAACCTTGACGGTCACCTGACCTCGATAGTGACGACATTTGTTCACACTGCCAGGTACTGGTCCTGTGCATGTTTGGTAATTTATTCCAGAAATGCTAGGGTCCACTATTTCTCTTGCACAAACCGGATCAGAAAATGTATCTATAATCTTCTGGATGATGTCTTTTAACACAGGAACTTGCACGTTTGTCGTCATGTAAGTACAATCAGGACACTGCAGACCTGTAATGTTCAAAACATTGCCGCTCGAAAAAGTACAAAAATTGCAGGATTAAGTCTTCTCCTTTAACAGCTAGTAAGTAGGAGCTCACGTGTTACCATTACTTCTGTGGCACAAAGATTTTAAAGCACTGTTATTTGATAGAAGGTTTCAATGACCCTGTTTTGGTATTTAGGCAATAAGATGATGGTATCAGAGGGCCATTTGGAAGGTTTATGTCCGCCATTGGTCTATTACACCACGTAATTTGGCAACATGAATTCAAGCGAGTACATACATTATAACTAATTCTGACTGTCAGAAGAGCCTAGATTGCATTGCGGCATTTACTAATAGGTGAAAACATTTGATTAAATTCCATAAGAACAAATCATCATTATATCGATGTTGTATTATTCCAACATCAAACTTCTTCTCAACAACCTCTGGTTTTTATTTTTCATTTTGTTGATGAAAGTAAGGGGGTTGTAATCACTGAATACAATAATTGGAGAAGGAGCAGAATTAATATAAACTTCAAAGTGTTGTGAAGCCAAAATTAGAGACAAACACTCCTTCTCGATCGTGGAATAATATTTATGGTGTTTATTTAACGTTTTGATAAATAGCACACTGGACGATCCACGCCATTTTTCATCTTCCTGAACTAATGCGCCACCAACCCCTACATTATTCGCATGAACAGATATTTTAAATGGTTGATTAAAATATGGAGCTGAAAGAACGGATGCACTCTTAAGTATGGTCTTTAATTTATCGAACGCCTCTTAAAAGTTGCCAGACCAATAAAACTTGGTCTTCTTACTTAATAAATTGGTCAGGGGCTCAGCAATTATGGAAAAATTTGAGCAAATTTCCAATAATATCCAGCCATACACAAAAATCACATCAGTTGCCTCTTACTGATAGGCACAGGGAATTTAGAACTAGCTTTAACCTTAACTTCTATTGGCTTAACATGTCCAACGGTACTGAAAATGAGTCTGTTTTGGTGACACTGTTCACTTTTCTGTAGTCTGTGCACATTCGGAAAGAATTATCTGGTTTCGGCACAAGAATATACGGCGAACTCCAGTTACATATGCTTGGTTCAATGAAGTCATTCACCAACAAATATTCAACTTCCTTCTTCAAACATTCATGCTTAAGAGGACTCATCGTGTAAGGGTGTGGTTCTACAGGTTTAGAAGCTACAACTTCAAAATCGTGGTAGATTTTGTTTGTTCGAGTTGGAACATCTGGAAACAAGTGCTCATATTCACATATTAGCTGTTTTAACACATTCTTTTTCTCTGGCTGTAGATGTGAAAGTTTATAGTCCAGGTTTGTTAAGACTGGTTGAACCAAAGTCATTATACTCCGGTTGTACGTCATCATTTAAATTTTCGTCCTGTGGGACAGGAACAACTAAATTTATTGAATAATTTATAAATCTATCTGGATCAACATACTCCTGCAAAATACTGATATAACTGGTGACGGAATTGTTTCTGTTTCCGCCTCCTAGAAGTATTGATATAATTTAAATCACCTTCTTTTTAACTATATAAGGACCATAATATCTAACTTGAGGAGGATTTTGAAAAGCTTAGGTAAGAGAGACAGAACTTTATCGTCATATTGAAACGTTCTTACCTTTGTTGTTTTGACCTGCCTCAATGTCAGTTTTGAGTGAGTAGACAGCAAATTGTTTGCAGCCATGTCAAAATCAAAGGCACAATCTAAGAGATTAATGTCTGAGTTTTTCTTTCAACAACTCCAATCGTTCATGGACAACATATCCAAAAGATAGTTAAAAAGAACTAAAACTGGCCAATTTACAAATAAAACAAGATCTACAATATTTGAAAACATCAATTTTAATAACCTGCAAATAAAAATGATGCAAGACCTAGTGGTAAGTCTTGACGACTTCCGAATGACCAGTCAAATGAGTTTCATGGGCTATACTTAGAATTTCATGTCTATATGACTTAGGTACCACTACAGAATAAGCTTTGCTAATAGCCCTCTGAAACAAACAGGAGATCTCGTGATCTTTTTCCTGTTCGACGACAAATGATCTTTGTATGTCACCGGATTAAAAATAACAGAATGAGTGGTTAAAAGAGGATCACAATGATCAATACTTTTGATTGATCAGTAACAGAAGCAAAAATGACCTCATCAAAATCCTGACCAACACATGTATCAGCCAAGGGAATAATTTTCTGATCAACTTCATTCTCAAGAGCCATAGCTCTAGTAACTGCACAAGCTGGGTATAAAATCCGGGATTTCATTTTCAAAAGGATCAACCTTTTGATCCAAGCTAGGCTTGTCAGTTACAAGTGGATTAACCACAGCCTTATCTACAGTTAAATCATTGCCTAGCAATAAATGAAAACCTTCAATGGGTAAAGACTGCACAGCGCCAACAGTCACTGGTCCTTAAACTAAAGATAATGTTAAATTAACATTATAGAGAGGAATATGAATAAAACAGCACTATATTCCCTGAACAAAAACACTTTCAGAAGAAGTCGACTTCTCTGACAAAGGCAAAATACCTGACAATAAAAGACTTTTAGAAGCTCCTGTGTCCCTTAATATTTTAATAGGGATGGGATTGGTCAAATCACCAATAAAGTAATATAGAACTCTTCGACACGAATGGTTCGTAATTCTCTATAACAGACTGAGACTGGGGTTTGTTTGATCCCACAAATGTATTGTTTCAAATACATGAGCATAATCTTGGCCTATAAAAAACAAGATCACTTGGAACTGCTCTGTCTTTATTTTGTTTCTTATTTTTTAACTTAAAGCAATCAGATATAACGTGCCCCATTTGCTTGCAATAAGTGCACGTAGGAAGAGATGAGATTTCTTATCAGTCTTGTCAGAAATTCGATTCCGATTGGTTGTACCAGATTGAAATTTTTAAGTACTCGATTGATACTGATTTGGTTTCCTACTAACCATTAGCTGCGGGGAAGACTTGTTGACAAATGAAACTTTATGAGCCAAGGAATACTCGCCAGTTGCACGAGCAACGTTTTCTAAAGAATCTATCTTGTGTTCATCGAGGTAAATTTTGACGTCACTGTGGACGCAGTTCTTGAAGTCTTCTACTAATATGGGCTAAGTTTGTCATAATCTTTATCAATCTTTTTAGATGCACACCACCGGTCAAATAGTTGTTCTTTTCCCTAGCAAGCTCGACATGGGTTTGGCTTTTCCTTTCTTACATTTCCAAAACCTCTATCAATATGCCTCAGGTACCAAATCGTAACCCTTCAAGTTACATTCCTTGACTAAGTTATAGTCAGCACTTGCTTGTACTGACAGTGAAGTATAAACTTCAAGAGCTTTGCCAATAAGTACGCTCTATTAAAATAGTCCAGTGCTCTCTTAGCCATTTTGAATTATCTATTTTTTTTCAAAAAGAGATAAATACTGGTCTACATCTTTGCTTTAAAAGGAGGTACCAACCTAATATTTTTTGTAACATCAAAAGCCAAACTTTCATAAGTGGAGTGCTTTTAACTTGCCAATTCTATTTCTTTAAATTTGAATTGTATTTACATCTCTCTTTCTGTAATTGCAATTTCATTTGCAACTGTTCTTTTTGTACCTATCTCTTTTTCTTGCATTTGCATTTATTTTGCTTCTTTTATATCTGCATTTGCCGCTCCCTTTCTTTTTCCTGCATTACTCTCTCTCTCTCTCTCTCTCTCTCTCTCTCTCTCTCTCTCTGTTTTTCCTGCATTTGCCTCTCTTTCACTTTCCTACACCTGTCTCTCTCATTCATTTTGCAGCATTTCCATTTTTAATTCCATTTCTTTTTCTTCGTATTGAATTTGTCTCACTCTTTCTTCTTTCTCCAGTTGCATTTGTATCTCCCTTTCCTCTTTTTTAAGCTCAATCGTTCTTAACTTTATTTCACTCTTGTATTTTAATTTCAATTCCATAAATTGCAAATTAGAACCAGATTCGGACTTACCAATCAAACTCAAAGCACTTTTATCAAAAGTATTCTTTTTACCAAATGCTGAACCAAGATATTTTTTATTTCTCGTTTTGATAAAGATGGCTATGAAAGATCATATTGTCTGGCAAGTTGAAGCAATTCGTCCTTTTTCAAGGACTCTAGCAGTTCCTGGCTAGGATTTAAATTAAGCTCTCCAGTTTAGTCGACATTTTGAAAGCTCGTTGATAATTCCGAAATAAAATGAATTTAAATTTCAAAACGATTTCAATTTCTTTGAAATTTGTATCGCGGACAAGCGCCCAATTTTCTGTTACAATTCTACTTGAGTAACAGAAAAGAAGCAAAACCAACAAGTTTTGTAGAACTTAACCAACAATTTAATTATTAAAGTGATGAATGAAAAATGTGATAGGAACTTACAGTATAATGAAGTGAATCAAAATTAGTCCTTATAAAGGTCTATGACAGTCCTAAATAAATGAAAAGTTCCTTAAAATTTTCAACACCGTAAAAGTGCTGGTCCTCCAAGAACCGTGACGTTGTCAAGATGGCGTTGTCCCGAATTATTTCGAATAATTTATAACAGTTCCAGAATAATATCACTATCCAAAATAATGATCACTTTCTAATACCACTGAACAGTCCAAACAAATGTTTCTCCTCTAAAAAATATATATAAGTACAATATACAACACGTCTGCAGACTTACATCAGAAACACAGGTGTGAATGACTCCATAAATCTGAATGAAACTGAATGCTTAATTTCCTCCTTATATACACCGTAAGTTGCGACTGTACTTCGCAATAGACCCCATGTGACAGCATATACTATTGATTTTGATCAACTAAACACAATCACGTGACTTCACGCAACCAATGGAAAACCACAGAATTATTCTTGAAACTTCCATATCCCATCGGTCACTGAGAAACTACGATAAAGGCGCCATTTTAAGTCTTATTATTACGATTATTATTACTTACTGTCAACACTTACGTAAACATCTATTTATCGATCCTACGCAACTTGCGTTCTTAAAACAGAGCCAGGTTACGTACCCAATTTAAAAGATATCCTATACATATTACAGCCATGAATAAGAATTATACAAATTTGATAAAATCATGTACCAGGAGTTACAAAGCTATAGATATACACTATAAAAACAAAGAAACAAACAATGGACACAAAAATCCGGATATTATCCAAACTATAGTACAGTCCGCGTGGGCTCTGGAGAGGTCAAGCCGCTGTGGAACAGTTAGCCAGTGCAGCTAAAGTCACTCATGGGATTGCTCGAACATTGTTGGCTAAACAAGCGTTGTGGCAAATTTATTTACCAGTACCAAGAATGACTTGACGTGGTTGATTCAAAATCCAAAAAATCCAAATGAAGTTCATCAGGCTGATTTGTTATTTCTTCCACACGATCGCGTCCGTGATCGACAAGACCGTTTGCGCACCTATATCCACGCGCTAACCACAGTCGATGTGGTTAGCAGATAAAAAGAAGCGGAGCCGTTGACATCAAAAGATTCTGCAAGTGTCGCAGATGCACACGATCATATTTATGCACGCGGCCCATTCATATGGTCACAATTGTTAAAAGTGGATTCTGGCAAAGAATTTCCCGGATCTGTGGCTGTTATGTTGGCCAAACAGCATATGTAAGTACGTGTTGGAATTGTTAGTGTACATCGTGACCAAGCTATTGTGGAACGATTTAATTGCACTCTTGCAGAACGGTTATTCGGTCATCAGTACGCACAGGAATTACTGGTGAGGCCAGAAACGGTCTCAGGATTGAGTAGTACGACTTCCAATGGTCATAACAGCATTAAACAATGAATTCAAACGCACGACTGGATTAAAACCAGGTAATGACATTCGACAAAAGATTATCGCTGTTACTCAGAAAATGATTTCACAGCTAGCATCGTTACAACCAGTGGAAGACAAGTTTGTTCGGTATCTATATACACCTGCAGAGTTAAAAGGTGGACAACAGAGTCGTGCAACTGACCCGGTATGGTGTTGCAAGACAACCAACCCGTTACCGATTGGGGCCATCATCACATGTTGGACCAAAACCTCCCAGCCGTGCATTGTGTGGGAAGAATTGCAAGTTATTCGAACACATACTGAACCACCACCAGGATTTGTGCTGACACGTTACTGCACTAACCAATATCAATTGCAAGTTGATTCACAACAGCATAATAACCAATCACGTGAGTGGTGATTACATCTGGGAGTATCCATCACCCGGTATCAAGCGGGGAAAAACTTACTTTAGAACATCGGTATACACACATTAGATGTATTTTGGATCGGATAATATCTGCGGTGTGTGCAAATTCACGTCGGTCTCGAAGACATTCCAGGTACATTTCGGGCTTGAGATTATTTTCTACAATCACCCTTGGAACACCTTAGACCTTTTTGAGGTTCTTGGGCAGAATCACAATCAAGTACATTTTGTGCCGCAGTCCTACATACTCTTCCATTAATTAACCCGAGCATTCATCTTTGAACTTGCCAACCAGCTTTTTATTGGTGCTACTAAACAACGGATGTTCTTTCGGATAATCGCTGGTATCAAATTCGTTGACCAAACTTGGTTGTGACATGTACATGTACACATCATCGGTGGAGATGCATCAGCAGAGAGTCAGTGTCGGTGTACAGCATCTTGACTCGATCCTGATTAAAACGATTTGATCTTGTCATAGCAAACTCGTACATGAGCAACTTCGACACGTCCAGCTTGGACGAACCAACATAGATTGGTTTTGTCAGTTTTAGTTTTTGATTTTTACTGTGAACGGCAGTACGTCCACCATCAAAGATTTTTCTGGATTCGAAGGCCGGGTCCACGTTGGGCCTTCGAAGCTTCTTGCTCGCTATCAATGATAAGATCGACGTGGATTCGTTTGTGCAGATACCCCATGGTTTTCCAAAGCACAGCATTATTCATGAGTTTGAAACAAGTCCTTTTCAAAGTCACTGGTGGCCTTTGCGCGTAGGTCCGTATTCATCTGAATGTACGGAGTCATCCAAGCTTGCTGACGAAATCCAAGCACTCGGGGATTTTGGTTACACGCATATCCAATCGCAAGAACAACGGCAGATTTCGCACGCGTAGTACATATTTGTGGTTGGTGCATTCGGTGTATTCGCGGTCGGGCTGATAAACGATCGCACACTGATACGGGAACAACCATGTACCGGGCATCTACAGCGCTTCTGGTGCCAGCAGAAATCGGTGTGTTCCCCATATAAATGCTCAGGATATCCCACATCAGCATCAAATAAATATTCGTGGTCACTGTTGATCTTGTGATCCTGAGCGTGTTTTTGTTAATCAATGTAAGCAGGATTGATGCAATGACATCCACCAACCAGACGTGGCTGCATGATGGCCTATTCGTAAAGGTTATTGTCCCTTAGATACATGATGTACCTCTTGGTGTCAGCGAGGTCATATCTGTCGACGTTTTGGTTGCTGGCGCGAGACTATTTGTGACATGACATGCACGTTCCGCCACGAAGTGATCGCTCGATAAATAGATGCTGATCAATGTAATTGAGCAATTACAGCTCGAGTTTAGTTTTGGACAACAATGCATCGAAACTCATACCTGGGATCGAAAAGTAATACACAGGATCGAGATTGTACACATACATGGCAGTATCACGAAATTTCTCAAACACATCAGCGACCAACAACACATCAGTGAGGTAGATACCGATCGCGATAGTCGCAGAGGTTTTGTACTTAAATGTTGACAAAACGTTCTTTGCATATACGTAATCTTCTGAAACACCTTCACGTGACAACGATGAATAAAACGCTTCGATCAGTGGCAACCGAGTTTCTGCAAATTTATTCTAGTTATTCATGTACTCGTATGGATAAACACCTTTCTGTATCAACAAGTCTCTATTGTTTGAACAGTATCGACGAGTGATTTTGAAGATTTCCTCCGTCATATTGTTTGCTAACTTGTCCAACGACAAATTCATAAACTGTACCAATCGATGAACTTCAACTGACCCAGCTGAAACGTCATGTATTTTTACATGTTGTTGAGATCAAGCTTATCAGTGATTTGATGCCATGACTACTGCTTGTACTTATTATATATCCTTAATAGCCACGCAGGTTATGAAGCACCATAGAGATTTTTGTTTTGTTTGGGTAAATTCTCAACTGCAAATCACATGCGTTGTGTGCAGCACATGTGTACAGAAAACTGATGTGATAGTTATCACGAACTTTGTCATAAGTGAAAGTCAAAACTTTTTCACAAATCTAGCAGTGAGTGGCTGCGGAGAACTCACGAATGTTATCATCCGCCATAATTATGTCTCCTGGTGAATAGAGCTGCCGCCGAATCCATTTGCTGTGACTTCGATCGATCTGAGAAACGCCTGCACTGTGTTTAATGCACTAGTAATCTGGGCACGATAAAGGACCGGCGGGTCTATTTTTCCATTACAACGAACTAATATATAACAAAATCCAGCGACTTGCACTGTTGGAGTTATATCAGGCGCATGTGTGCCTTTGTGAAAAGAGCTGGGCGCATTAGCGTCTGTTAAAGCAGGTCTTTCTAATGAATCATTCAAGCATTAAATTCCGCGTAGATGACATACGGGACTTTCATCTTTGATTGTATTACAGTAAATTTGACAATGTTTTACAAGGCTCAGCAATAATTTTGCGATGCGATTTTCCTCTGATACCACAGCAGTAAAAGTCAAGACTGGTGAGCAGTTCATGAGTCTAAAATATGTGCCTATAACGCCTGCATGGATATATTTTACCCTTATACTTGCTGTGCCGCTTAAGTAGTCGAGCTTGATTCTTTATCCATACGTAGTGCAATATCGATTCTGATTTGTTTTTTATTTCACTCAACAACAACAAATCAGTCTGAGTTCGCCCGTTCTGTCCCCGTGGGGATAACGCTGGTGGATGAAAGCCTTTGTCATAACTTAACACATTAACAGCGATACTTAGGTTAAGTGTTTCAAATGTGTTCAGTGTGGCTTTGGTAACCTGCGCAGGAAATTCAATACCACCAAAGTGAGTTTACCTAGGTGTTGCTGCTATTTTCGAGGCATCGCTAGCTGAATATAGGGCCGACAAAATTAGCCATTCAAAACGTCTGTAGTCGACGTTTTCTACATTTATAACTGACCTTGGCGGTATCCATTTTGGTGTTGGTATGAAACTGGATCCACGAAACGGCGGGTACGGTGAGAAATGGACCTCAGCTTGAATACATCTTTCCCGAGTCCATACCAATACTGCATTCGTATATTTTTCATCGTTTCCAGAATGTTTTCAATGCCTCTGCCAATGTCGTTATGTCTTTACGGTTCATGATTATGCGGGCACCACTGTGACTCCACGGAGTAGTAGTTTTAAATCCATCTTTGTCACAACTAAGTGGCATAACCAGATGAGCACTAGACAAATGTTTGCTTTGACCCAAGCGCGACCCAAGTTTTGTAACACTGCTACGATTTCTGGAATCCTATTTGCCAATAGTTGCAGAGCGACTTTCCTTGGACTGCATGTGGGTGGGATAATTGCCACGTGATTTTCCAATTCACCACAATATTTTTGAAATTTGAATTCTGGTGCTTGCGACTGTTGTGTTTTTGCACGAGCATACTCAGTCGCTTCAGTAGCGATAGCAGATGCGAGACGACTACTAAGGTTTTCTTCCCACTCGTCTGAAGCCGCAAGGATTTCGGCTTTTCTTTTCTTTTCTGGGTATTCAGATATTACGTTCACATGCATATTGTCTTAGTTGTTTTACCGTTGTTTTGTTGCTGACTGTTGCTGCTGAAGTGACAACCGATGGTGGAGATGATAGTTGTGGATTCAGTACAAACATGGGCCTCAATAATTCAAGTATCTTTTCCTTTCTCACTCGACTTGGTATGTATATTCATGTATATTCCATGCTGCCGTGCGAGCTGTTTCAGCTGTGGCACTGTAGGCGTGTTTGTTCTATGGAGAGGATAAAGCGTCTTTCTAATTAGGAAGTTTTGTCGATGGCTTGTTTTGTTTTCCATATTTTGTCAGGATCAGAAACTTTAATCCTAGCTATCATTGCATTTATTTCTACTTTATTGTTTTTGTTGTACCTGTTTGCGCTTGTGCAGCCACAGGTGTTTCTGGTTTCGATTTATTTCTGCGCGTTTTATAACATTCACGAACAGATCCACAAGACTGGCAAAGCTGATTACGTGGCTTGACTCTGATGCCACATTTAAGGCTGGGTCGTGCACCAAGATCATCACGTAATATAAGCGTATGTGATTTACATTGCTCACAATGGCATGTTCTGCCACAGAGTTCGTAATTTTCCAAAACAAACTGTCACATTTGCTAAGCACCCAGCTATAAAGTCATGTATAAGCTACAATCTACATGTCTTGGGAATACTACCCCGGCCTTGTGTTTGATCTCCAAAGATTGCCGCGGGGATAGTGCTGAACTCTTACGCAAGGTTACCATGACCAGCCATCGACCGGAAACTTGAGTCGGCAAAGGCGACCGGTTGCGTCATCTAGCAAAGGCTTGCCGTTATCACACCTATATGACAAAGGTTAGTTCATGGAGCAAAAGGATAGTCCACGGGGTGAACGGAGCGTGCTCTTATCCGTTCCCACGTTGACAGACAGCGAGAGGGACATTGTCCGCTAAGTTTGATTGGATAGGTCCACAGCGATATCCAATCAAAATTGAGATAGAGGGCGTGATTACAATTTAGACCAAACGATACCTTCCGAAATCGTAAGAGTAATTTAGTATTCGTCTGGAAGGACTGCAGATCAATAGGGTTTACTCCGAGAAAGAAACCACTCGTAATCTGGCGGCAGAACTTAGAGGTAGACTCTAAGGAGAGACAAAGCTTCGAAAAGGTCAGTAAGTTATTTGCTCGATTTTTGCAGAATATTACGGAATCATAATTGTAATTATTTGTAGCATGTACACTTAATTACTAGGATCGTTTAGTATGTAGAATTACCTTTGTAGTGTTTCATTTAAGTACGATTAGTTACTATGGACGTATGCATATATTAGAGCATGGATATTTGAATATTTGCGTACTATGTATGAGTTGTAAGGTAAAGAAATGCGTCTGATTATTGTGATATTGTTTAGTATAACGGGATTAGAAATATGTACTGATGTGACGCAATTTATTGATGTATGTATAAGAAGTAATTGATACCATGGTGTATTATGACGTTTGTTTTACCATACAAGAACGTATGGGTATCCTGATGTGAATGAATGCGTGACCAAGAAATTTAATAGCCGTTATCTTATGATAGGCTCTTTGAAGTATGAGATGAGAGGGCTAAGGAAAAATATTGTACCGTCCTTGTGTTTTCACAGGAAGCTTTTTAAGGGACAACTTTCGGTTCAACTGAATCCCGAGTCTCCAAGAGGTGGAGACAGAATTGAGACTAGCCGAACAGTTGAAGTCGATAGAAGTTTAGTCGATGGAGAGAAGGTGGAGAGAAAGTGGAGGAGGAGGTAAAGGAGTCTGGAGGAGAAAGTGGAGGAGGACGAGAAGGAGTATAGGGAAGTCGAGGAGGAGAAGGAATCTGGAGAAAGCCGGGGAGCAAGAGGAGAAGGAATTGGGAGAAATAGGAGGGAGAAGAATACCACAGATGAGTAGAATACAAGGACAGGTGGAAATCAATCTCACACTGCTAATCAAGTGATGCAGTAGGCTATTAAAGGGTCGAGCGGAAGGAGTGTAATTGGAAATCTGAATCATTTGACTATTGAATTGTTATTAAATTATTATTCATTGAATTTCATAAAATTCCGCTTATGGGCAATATATGCCTTCCAACCGTATTTTTTAAAAGCAATAATTGTCAGTGGCATTTCATTTTCACTAGATACAAACTCCATCTTGTCGTGTACGCTACGTTAAAGTCTGTGGACAAAAAAGTATGGATTTTTAATTATAAGTTATTCTTTCACACACTCACTGCATGATACTTAGCTGAAAGAAATGGGACATCATTATTACCATAAGTTTTAGCCATTTCCTCCCAAACAGAGTACCACCCCAACCCACCTGCACTAGATTGTGCGTTACAAATAGCCCTTAAAAACTCCATTTGGGATGGTATGTAAAATGCATGGCTACTTCAAAGTGGTATATTCACCTAAATAATGATTGTAAAATATTTTCACTGCAGTAAGAGGGGAACAAATAAAAAACTGTACAATATTTATATCCCTCTTGAAAATAAATAACATTAATTTAAACATAATATCATAACCGAGATGAGTTTGGTTACAGAGAGAGGATGAGTGATTGAGCTGCAGAGGTGGGAAAGCCTGTAAGGCTGACTTGGTACGCCTGAAAGGTTGATACGATGCATTATTGACATGGTATGCCTGAAAGGTTGATACGATGCATTATTGACATGGTATGCCTGAAAGCTGAAAGGTTGATACTATGCATGGTTGATATGGTACGCCTGAAAGGTTGATACGATGCATGGTTGACTTGGTACGACTGAAAAGTTGAAACGATGATTTTCAACAAAGAAAAAGGAAAATCAACGCATAGAAAGTTTACAACGGCCACAGGTTAGTAGAAAAGAGAGAGAGAGAGAGAGAGAGAGAGAGAGAGAGAGCACAGGAGTCTGCAGTTTTATCAATAAAGCACGACGAAATTTCTGACAACATGAAATCACCTTATCGGTATTATAAATTAACACAAGGAATACAAGCGTGACCACAACCCTCAGCTCGATTCGACTTTTCTCACGCGTCTTTTATCGCTTCAGAATCGCAAGAAGACTGAAAAACTACACATATCCATTCAAAAAACAGTAACGTACCAACGCATCACTCTCGGACGACCATCGCATGAATCCAATCAGGCGAATTAACCTTTATTTTCACCATTACGGTCACAAACCCTGTCAAACAGAACTCATTGCAGGAAGTAGCCCATTTCAACCAGTTTCTACCCTGCAGTAAATATGCGTTAGGGTCTAATAATCGTTCCGAACACGGCGCAGAATCGGTTCTCTTTTAATACTAGGGAAATTTAATATTGCGGACTCCGTCAATTAGTTGAATTTGCTCAGAATAATGAATGCATCATGAAAATGTTATTTACAGTATTATATTACTACTATTTTCAAAAGTTGTAAAAAAAAAATGCTCTCACTCTGCACATACATGAATGCATACATACAGTTGCTGATAGCGTTCAGACTGTCCTCGCATTGTATACACATTAATCCTGATAATTTTAGTATTTTGTGTTACCTGCCTCATCTGTCTGTCTGTCTCTCTCGCGTGTGTGTGTGTGTGCGCGCGCGCGTGTGTGTGTGTGTGTGTGCCACTGTGACCCAGTTAGTACAGAGTCCGATAAATAATGCACGGGTTCCAGACGTCTCAAGGTCACCCTCATCCGGCTTGTGTGCATTCCATTGGGAAAGCACTTATCTATCATTTTCAAAGATAAGATAATGTCGTAGTCCATTTATCTGTTTAAGTTTACGCTTCT